>NTHP01000119.1:196800-284949 GCA_003416845.1 Oplegnathus fasciatus | reverse complement strand
TTAAAAAAAAAAAAAGGCTAGCTCTACCAGCACTGGGATCTTTGGCAGTGGTGTCCAGAGTGCCTGCCAGTAGAGCATTGACATGGCAGATGGGAAACTCATGCAGCATATCGTGAAAATGTGCAGGGAAGCCAAAGCTCTCCACACCCGCCCGAACTGGCCCACCTCCTGGGTACATTTGGATCACCGAGCCATAGCCTGGATGAGGAGGAAAGAGAGGGTAATTGGACAAAGGGCAGAGAAAAGTACAGACAGAAAATACATTCTTTCTATAGAAAAAGCTAAAATCATTTGGTCAAATACATAAAACCACAAAAAAGTTCACAGGACTGACGTACCCCCCATTCTTTCCATGACGGATCCCAGCACGAGGCCGGCGCAAGTCTCAAACACCAAAACTTTACTGCCAGCGTGGATGTTTGCCAGAGTCAACATCTGGGCAAGTGTGTCATACCGCAGGTGGCTGCATCACACGAAAACACACACACACACACACACGCATCATACATTCATCTCTTTCTGCTCTATAAAAAGATAACTTTCACACATACTGGTAATCCATGTGCTGACTCACCAGATCTTCCCTGGTTCCCGGCCATGGTACATCATAGCCAGGATGCGACAGGACGGTTTTAGAATCGTCACAGTGTTTTCATACCTGGAAAAGCACAAGATGGGAACAACTGACAACACTAATTACAGCACAGCTCATTATTTTAAGTCTGAAACAAATTGTGTGTGCATCATCAGAAGTAACTCACTTCTTCTTTTTCTTCTTGATGTACTTATCCTGGGCATATTCAGTCTTATCTTTGAATGTTGAGCTGTTCTCCACAAGCTGCTGAACAATTTCCTGTGGAGCACATACACATACTGTCTGTAGTCTCTCTTCTGTTATACTTCAACATTTTATCAGATAATTTAAAAGATAAGGTTCCCATGACAATACAAAAACCAACAATGCAATCTTTCAATGCTTTTCAACTTCCCTATGCTGCCTGTGGCACTCAGCTCCAAGCCCACTGGTTCCTACTTAAGACATAAATCATTAAAGTTATAGTCTCGAAGATTTTCATTTAAATAACTGTCTGTTGAGTCACTATCTATCGCCGAATGAGGTAACACGATGGTGATTGAGCCTGTGGCCCACTGATGAAAGCTCTTGCATTTGCAGTATCACGACCTGGATGTCGGTGGCGACTTTCCCGGAAAAATCAAAAGCAGCACACAGTTAGGCTTTTAACAAGGCTTTTAAGGCAACAGACTCGCTCTTCAACTCACAGGTGTGTGAAGCAGTGTAATGTTTTTTCCGGTCTCTGCTAGCGTTGCAAGTAAATGGTTACTGTGGCCGAACAATCAAAGAAAAGGTCGATGACTACAGACGATGACACTTGGGAAGCGAGGTCCGAAAACACAACTGCAATTACCGATTAACGCCATAGGTACAGCGTAAGACAACGAAATGAAAATCTTCGAGATTATAACTTAAACAATGGTTCACAAATATCTAATATTTTAAAAAGGCTGACTGATTTCCTGAAACAACTGGGCACTGTAGTTTTTGGCAAACATTACTCAAACAGGGCTAAATGGTGCGTTTGTTGGGAACTATTTTCAGCTGCGGATTAAAATACATTTGGTGCACTAGTGAGTATTAGCGGCACCCCGACCACGTATCCATTTATGTGTTTTTAATAGATTTTTGACAACAATGGACGTGTACATCACAGACATCAAAGAGTCCATTCATTGTTGGTTTTAGTTTTTCATGAAATTTGATGGCATGAATATAAAATATTATCAGCATTCTTCTTTTTTTTCAAGTTGTAATCTCGAAGATTTTCATTTCGTTGTCTTTAACAGCACCTATGATGATAATCGAGACGGGTCTGATTGTAGCTGCGGAGGGGCGTTCCTGTCCCGCATGACAGAAAGCCCACCCCCTAACCATGGGCGTTCCTGTTCTATGTGGGCGTTCCTGTCATGGACCAATGATCTACGTGGGCAGCAATCAGACTCTACTGCAATGATCGGTAATTGCAGGTGTATTTTTGGACCTCACTTCAGTTTCAGTTTCCTTGTCTGTAGCCATTGATCTTTTCTTTGTTTGTTAGGCTATAATAACCATTTACTCACAAGGCTAGCAGAGACCAGAAATAACAGTAGGCCACTTCACACAGGTGAGTTGAAGAGCAAGTCCGTTGCGGTAAAAGCCTTGTTAAAAGCCGAACTGTGCGTCGCTTGTGATTTTTCCGGGAAACACCCAGCCAACACCCAGGTCATAACACTGCAAATGCAAGGGCTTTCATCAGTGGGCCATAGGCTCAATCACCATTGTGTTGCATCGTTCGGCGATAGATAGTGACTTAACAGATATTGATTTTAATGAAAATCTTCGAGATTATATCTTTAATAAGCAAACCCAACAACTGACAGTACTATATAATACTTTCCCACTTATGTATGTAATTTCAAGATTACTCATGTACCTGACCCTTCCGACCTTGCTCTTTGAGCGCCTCGATGTCATCCCTGGTCAGTTTCTGTGATTTTCCATCGTCTACAATGTTTCTGTTGTCTGTGCCTGCCTCCTTTGCATCTGGGAAGAACACAAAGAGATTACTCAAAGTGAAAATGAAAGTAACAGGCTGTCAGTAGTCTTCCACATGGTCATATATGCAGATACTCATTACGAATTAAAATGCCACTGGAGACATAAGTGTCAGCTGTGTGTAAATCAAACACGGCTGTAACAGGTGTGTGTGGTCTTGAAGGGCAGGTTACACACCGGTGGAGCTCTCTGCGTCCTTGGCCTGCCGTGGCTGCAGGATCCCTCCGGACACGATCTCAAATGTGGTGCTGTACAAGTGTCCCACAGCATTATCCAGGAAGAACCACTGCTTCTCAAAAATCACTTTCCTGCGAGTGGACCAGACAGGAAAACATCAAATGAATGGCATCTTTACTCAGTGCAGCATCCCGTACACACATGCAGCAATATCTACTGAGTAGAAGGTTCATTAGTATTTGTACATATTATGTCAGTGCCCACAGACTTATGCTTATGCTTTGGTATATGTCAGTTACAGCTAGCCCCAGTGTGTGCTTCAGGTGAAATTATAATAAATGAGAGGCACACACGGGGGCTTATGTTTTCTTCTTCTTTTCTTATGTTTTGCTTATGTTTCTTTTTTTTGACTTACTTCCTCGGTTGAATTTGCACAGCTTTGAAGATTTCTCCTCGTTTCAACACAACGTAGTCACCCTCTTTAATTCTGTACTGACAATCATCGTCTCCGTTGTCCGCCATTACAAGGCAGATAAACCAGCTCACCGGTCAGCAGAGAGGTAACAGTCGCCGTCAGAGAGCTACACGGAGTCGCCGTTGACAAGGCACGGTTAGAAAAAGGCACAAAACCCCCCTGAAGTCAAAGCAAAACTACAATTTCTATTCCCACGTGTTAGCTTTCATTTCCCTAGCTTCGCAGGACAACTAAACGATGCCAGACTCCCTGCTTCAACGTAGTCGTCTGTGATTGGCTGAACACGCGTCGCTGAGTTTGCTAGCCAATAGGAGCGAAGTGCGATGACTGGGTAGAAATGTAGATTTCAGAATCATCGATCAACGTGGATTTATCGTCAGATATACCCGCGAGAGGGAGGGGGCGCTAAAAACGGGAAGTTGAGCTCTCCCAATTACAAAAAAGCACAAAGGGCTCTATTAACATGTGAAATGTGGAGTTTATGGTTAATGTGCATGTGTTAGAAGGCAGCATGTGTTAGAAGAGGGTGCACATAGTGAAGGCGTGGTGTGGACATAATGGTTTCATAATGGTGGCTATCTTATCTTGCATACAAACTGACACAGCTATATGACTGAAGCTTTGTTGGCGAATTTATTCTAGATTATATAAAGTGGACAGGACCACACAGCACTATTTGTTGTGCAGTCCCAGAGAGGAGACGTGGAGTATTCCCATTCTAGGTCCTTCATTATTTGTGTCAATTACACCGTGTTGTCACAACATTTCAGCGTGTTTGCATATGTAAATACGGAAGCCCTGAGAGGCCAGTGAGAAAAAAAAAATTCTGTTGATCAATTTTCAAAAAAGTCTGCAAAAAAGTTTTTGTAGGATAATTTTTCCAAGTTACCTTTTTTTTCGTCTGTGAAAACGAGTGAAAAATGCTCGTTTTTATGAGTGTTTGTTGTTGTAATACTAATTTTGGCCACAAGAGGCTGAAGTGCAACACTATCCTGTATTCTAAATAGGACTGAAAGCATTCACGTTTTCTTTCAGGTGAGTTTTAATTTCTCCATGCACTCTAAACACAAGGTACATACTATATATTATATATATATAGGACAGAGGGTGTCATATGCTGTACAGATTGTAAAGCCCCTTGAGGCAAATTATGATTTGTGATATTGGGCTATATAAATAAAACTGACTTGACTTGACTTACTGTCATGTCTTTCTTTAGGCTGAAATGGAGAAATTGAATTGTAGGAAAAAAACATTTCGCCTGCAAAAACTTTTTTTTCCACCCGTTTTCACAGACAAAAAAAAAAGTAAGTTAGAAAAATGATCCTAGAAAAACTTTTTTTTCCCACCTGGCAAAACTTTTTTTTTCACAGATGAAAAAAAAAGGAACTTAGGAAGATTATGCTGTTCTTAAGTCATAAAGACAGGAGAGAAAACAGTTTAGATCAGACTTAGAAAATGGATCACCACAATTTTTTTTTCTCACTTGCCTCTCAGGGCTTCCGTAGTAATATCCTGGAATGACACATATCATATCTTCTTCATATAGTCTAGTGTAATACTGTATATTTAAAGATGTGAAA
This sequence comes from Oplegnathus fasciatus, assembly GCA_003416845.1. Classification (NCBI taxonomy): domain Eukaryota; kingdom Metazoa; phylum Chordata; class Actinopteri; order Centrarchiformes; family Oplegnathidae; genus Oplegnathus; species Oplegnathus fasciatus. The sequence continues at coordinate 280,103 of NTHP01000119.1, read as the reverse complement.
TATATCAAATAGTTGTAATATTGCTAAATATACCAGTTATTGTAGATTTTTATAAATTGTAGCAAACGATTGCCACATATTTTATTTTCCACATACTATTTACCACAAATATCTGAATAATTGGAAAATGGAAGATGTGAATTCATTCTGGCCTGATCGAGAGTTAACTCATGTTGACTTCATTTTCACGTTGAGAATATTTACTTGTAGATTGTATGACACATTCCTGAATACTATATTGAATATAGTATATAATATGTATTAAATTCAAGCTGGATTTTATTATGTATAGTTACATAAAATAATACACTTATCCTACCACCTATCAACATGGGAGCTGATACTGCTGGATTGCATTTCAACACAGTTTGTAGAGTGCAAACATGGCAGATGTGTGACTATGTCAACACCCAGCCTGGGTGGGTGCGTTTCATTTCCCACCATGGGGCCACAATCTGGTGTTTTATAACTGCTTTGAAACGGTGTGCCAACTCCACCTGCCCACCACTAGTGTTCAGCAGTGTAGCAGTGAGGCGGTTGAAAGAGCAAAACAGAGCATCCTACACTGCATGAGAAAAAAACACGATTCAGTCACATTGAAATAAATGATTCAAGTCAATAGCAAACCTTGAGTAATTTTGAAATGACCCAACTACAATTAGACAGTATGTCATAGGGACTTCAGTCTATAAGTTCCATTAAAGTTATATTAAACTTAGCATTACTGTAGTATTTAGATGCTGCGTTAAGTTTTGTCAAACATCCAAGACATGTTCTTGTGAATCAGGCCGTGTGGCAGCAGGTAGCAGTGTGGGTATGGCTGTGTATGCATGCTATACAGTAGCTATTACAAAATTAAGTATGACATTTCCTTGTCACATTAACATGAACAGGGGGAAAAAACAGATTCTATGTCTACCATGTTTTCTTCAAGCACAGAGTATAATATTTGTAAAATGACATTTCATCATTTTAAGCAAAAAAAGGCTCAGTGAATTAAGATGAGTTTAACCTTCAATGTAAAAACTCAGTTGTTTGTGTTGCAGCAAATTAATAAATGTGAGAGTTGTGAAAGATAAAAACACCCTTTAATAATTTTTACAAAGGCTTTTCTGTTGAAAATGAGGGCGTCTCTTCACCTAAAACAAAGCTGAATTCTCACAAATATCAGTTCATCCAAGTCTTGAGAGAAAGACAAATCTTGACTACATATTTACATCAACATCATTATTTTTCTAGTGCAGAGTACATTGCTATAACTGGTTACAGCAGAATATATGATGACAAAAAAACTGATGCTATTGTTGTTCTGTAAGTGTATCACTTAAAGTTATTATTATCTTTGGCAGTGATTCGCTCAGTGTTCAGGGTTACCACTGCTACAGCAGATGAATTCTGTACTTTCACATTGTAACATGAATGTAAATAAACAACAGGTGCACTATTAGTAGCACAGGCTTATATTTTTGCTCATTCTTGGCCTCCAGTAAGTTTAAGGAACAGGTCTTCATCTAGCGTCTCGTTCTGGTCTTTAGATCTTGTGGAGAGGAAGATGTAACCGCCAATGAACTCATGGACCACCTTGCAGTCACAGCTCAAACAGCAGAAGGCTATTGACACATTCTGGTCGAACTCTATGGTCACCTGGAATCACAAACAAAGATTTCATGTCTCTGAAGTAATACTGTCTGTAGGTAAAAACCCCAGAAAACTGCTTCCCTGAATGAAGAGGCAAGTGAAGTCATAATATACGGCACAACGATCCCTCACCTGTCTTATCTCCCAGTTCACGTTCCACTGCTTCATGTTGGCGAACCTCCATGTGGTGACAGGCAGACCAGAGGACATGTCAATACGAATCATACGGTTGTATGAGATCCCCAGAATCTCATCCTTCTTGCTGCCTTTGAATCTGCAACACAAATAAAAGGATAACCTCTCAAATTATCATTCAGAAATGACATTTACATGTTCAAATAAATATGTCCCCAGTTGTATGTGTATTATATCTACATGTATGCACTGTACCTGACAATGTAGTAGTTGATACCGAACTCTGGAAGCGACTGCCAGGCCTGGATAAAGCGCATCTTGGCCTCCATTAGGGACAGCCGTGCTATGTTCTGATGGGCCTCCAGGATACGTGCTGTTAGCTGGAAACACCAGGCAGATTTAGTGATAACAGTGATGTAATGGTTGTTGGCAAAGTCAAGTATATTGCATGTAGCCCTTAAACAAACCTGTTTGGTCTTGTGCTTCTTGCCGTAGCGTGGGGAAACAAAACACTCAGCGTTCATTTCCATAGCGTCAAGGTCAGGAGCTGCCTGACCAGGAGGGGGCGCCAGGCTCTTCATTTGCAGGAAGGACTGGATGTTCCTCACCTCTGACTTGTAGGAGCTGTAGGCCATTGTCTTGCCCTTGGAGGCCAGGATACATGCAGCTTTCCACTTGGCGTACTGTGTTTCCTGCAGCAGAGGGCAATTACAGGACACTGACAGTTACAATATCAGCCCCACATTTATATATGCACGCTTTACAGGGGTTTTAAAAAGAGGTAGAATTGCAGGTTATCACAGGATGATGCTCATAAGCATGGGGACGAAGAGGCGGGCCTTACATTGTCACATCGGATGTACACCTCATTCATCCCGTCAGCAACTGGGAGCAGGAGCTTGATGCCGAACTTCTTGTCTGTCACGTTGACATCAGGGACGACCTCACAACCTGTCAGATGAAGAGGACGAGATAGTGGTGAATGTAACTACAGAAGAAGAGCAGCAAGATACAAGTCTGGACAGGTCTGCTAATATTATCACAGAATAAAACTGCAGTTACTGTGGCGGCTTAAAGGAGAATACCACTGAATTTTAATTTGGACTGTGACAGTTGATATTTACTAATTTTCCCATGACCCAGAACCAGAGAAAAGAGTTGTTTTATCCATTATCTATTATATTACATTTACCCATACATCTGCATAACATGTTATTTATTACTGAATAATGAGATTATCTTGGCTCTCTGTTTTCCAGCCTTTGTAGAGAATTTCTCATGCTCACGGGGATGCTCAAAGACATAATTGCACATCATGGGAATGCTTAAATTGAGGGTTATTAATCCTCAACAATACGGAAAACACATTAAGAAGTGTTTTTCGCATCGTTCTTTTTCACTGACCTCGGAGGTGAAACTGCTCTATGGGTTCTCCAATGGAGGCCTCCTTGTTCTTGTAGTAGGAGATGGTGGTGTCCTTGAATACAAACCAGTACTCTTTGTACGGCCGCAGCGTTAGTCTTTTGGGCCTGATTGAAGACAAAACAAATGATTGCTTTTGCCTGCAATACAGTTGAGTAAACTGAGTAAAAGAGTAAAAGACTGAAGGCCGTAAGAGAAACAGCATAAATGTTTTAGAAGGTTTATGAGATAATTTTTTTTGTTAAATAGCACAGGCTACTTATTCAGAGCAGCGAGCAGCTCAACAGAAGTTTGTTTAATTAAACAATTATCAGACGACCTAGAGGCCATTATAAGATTAAAAGCAAAAATCAGAGATATAAATACACATAATAAATTCATATAGAGGATATTTTACCCCTGTCCCATAAATCAGGGTTGAAGGGTTAAAGGACAGTAAAAGATCAATTTCAGAGACAGGTATTTGAGATTGTACTTCAGTTATTAATAATGGCATCTTCATGTGATGGGAATACAGGTTGAATAAAGGTGGGTTTACCTAAACAGCCGGAGGGAATCTGCCAGCTCTGGAATGTCTGTAATGTCTTCCTGGGGGCGGGACAAACAACTGTCAATTATCCCGTGTCTTCTCCTGACATCACCATGTTAAGACATGCAATCACTGGAGGCCTACCTATCACTCCTGCTCAAAAACAGGTGTTCTACTGTAACAGACCTAAAAACCTTAAAATTAGGGTTAATATCCACTCCAGTGTGGTATCGTCTAAAGAAATATGTTTACCAGAATTCTGTCTGTGTGTCCGCCTTCAAGCGTCACCTCCAAGTTGGACAGAGCGGCCTCTACTTCATCTATTTCTGGTTCGTTGGAGTGGTCCAGTGGTTCACTTGACATGGTCAGTTTGCAAATGTGGTACTGAAAAAAAAAAAAGAAAGACAGTTTTTAAAACCCTCAACTGACTTTCCTAATAGCAGTGATCAAATATTTAGTTTTGGAACTACCAAGAACAAGTCATTATGAAGTTCTCCGACATGACTTAAGAGGTTATGCAAGGCTGGCATGAGTCAGAGGGAGGTTTGAGCACAGCCGTGTGTGCCAGCCATTGCACCAATGTGTAGGTGATCTCCTTTTGAATCACTGTCATTTCTGAATCACCGTCCCAGCAGTTGCAAAATAACAGCTGAACGGATCAGAGATGGACTGAAATTTAGACACAGAGAATGTCGCAGCTTAAACTTTGCCACAGTTATCGTGGTTAACATTAGTTCCTTAGAGCAAATTTGTCCGATGGGGAGCTATAATTCTTACCATACTACTTTTCCCGCTACTCAATCTCTCTTTCTATACTTTCTCTGCCTCTCCCTCCCATCCTCCCTCTCCTGTGGGATTTTCCTCATGTCCTGACACATCCTCGCATGGATTAAGACTCCGCCCGGACGGATCGTATTCTCAGCTCCAAGACACACATAAACTATACTTAAAACTAATTTAAGCACACATTACCATGCCCTTCGGAGAACCGTGGTTCATGATTGCAAGCCAATTTAAATCAGGATCTTGATAATTTACCATGAGCGCCATAAGCTAGTTGAGTTCCAAAATTAAAAGTGTTAAAGATAAAGCTTTCATCTCAATGTTTAATAGCTTTGAATGTAGGATTTTTTATTAGTTTTATTATGCTGAAGATCCAGTTTTTAGCACTTGAATGAAAGATCATTTGTTAGGTAGGATATAGCCAATGAGGACCATTGCATATATAGAGCCTCCTTTTGACTCTGCATACTGTTACACATACAGAAACATATATCACTTTCATAACTGTGATGGCATATTGTTCACCTGTAATGAAGCAAACATCAGCATCTCCTCCTCAGTGCAGTCTATCTCCTCCAGCAGGATGGACCAGCGAGCTTGTTCATACAGCTGGGTTATTCTGACAGCATCATACTAAGGCACAAAAACACGGGCATACATACACTCAACTGTATTTCAAAACCTTAAACCAAGCCTGCCCTGATGTTACTTCAGGTTTTTTTTTTTTTGAAGAAAATAGTTTTTCCAGAGGTCTCTCACTTTTTTGGGGCTCTTACTTTAGGGTTGAGGTCAAAGAAGACATTGTATTTGAAACGCAGCAGTAGCTTTTCTTCATCTTGAATGTCTTGCTCCATGAGAGAACGAGTCGAGTCCAACCACCTGTCGATCATAGCAACAACCAATTAGATTAGCTGTGGTTAGAAATATCATCCAAATTGTATGGCACTGCTAGTTAAATCAATATTTTTTTCTGTATTTTCATTTACCCTGCATTGTTGATTGATTTGTCCACTAGCGAGAGCGGCTGGTACATCTTGGCCAGCTCAGCAGGCGGAAGGTTTGGCTGGCTGTCGGCTAGAGGGTTTTCTCCAAACCAAAGGCTCGTGGCAGACACCGGCATCCCGTTCTCTGGGTCGTAGGTGGCTGTCATGGTCTTACTGTACATGGGGCCTCGTTTACGGAAAATGGTAGATAAATTATTAAAAAAAGGAATTGAGGAATTGAAAGGGGAGCTGCACTTGAAGTTGAGATCAACTCAGATACTATAGGAGGTGTGAGAGTTACCAAAACATTTTCAAAACATTTTCATAGAAGAATCACCAGTTGGAACAAAAGTTTGACAGAAAGGTTGAGACTCAAAAAAACAAAATAACGCATGATGAAACTCGAAAGGTAATAACTGGGTCGACATTAAAAGCGGCAGAGATCAAAGGTCTTAATTAGAGTGATTTTGAGGTTGGTGTGGAATCGGAACTGGATACTAAGAATGAGAGAGTGCGTGTTAGGGAAACCTTGAAGAACATGGCAGCATACTGAACAATTCTTTCAGATCTCACTGATGAAAACTGGCCTGTCAGATCTCAGCAGCACTACAGATAGATATTTCTAATTTCTTCTCCTCCTCCAGTGGAAGTAACCCATAGAAATGAAGATGTTATCCCTTCTAGGGCTGGGCAATAATCTGAATGTATCCACAGCCCAGTCAAAAAGACCAGAATGTTTAACTGGTCATAGTGTAATTAATGATCAAAAATGAGGAAGGATATGTAATGGACTCATAACATTTTATCATCACAATTTATTATGGTATAAATTTTAGGTCATATTATCTACCCATAGATCTGAGATCAGTGATTCCTAAAGTAATGGCTATGTAAATAAATAAAAAAGTAAATCTTGCCAACTTGAATCTTGACAGACATGCTACTGTAGCATCAGAGCACTCCTGTTTCTTCATTGTTCCCATATGAACCAGATTCATACACATTTTTCACATGGAACCACTGCCCTAGAGCCACTACCCAGATATGTAAAACAATGTCATTCATCAAATGTAATCCATAAATGTATCAAATAAATCAATTATATACTGGAATTCATCAAATTAAATCAATTAATCCTTGAGGTAAATATAAATAAAACTGGACTTTTAACGTTGATTAGACATTTTACCTTGTAATAAGCAAACTGATACAACTTAGCAGGCACTCCAGTCACAAAGCATTAATATTGCACAGCAAGTCTTACACTATGACAAAATAACAAAGGCCAAGACGTGTTCAACAACACTGGAAACATTAGTAAATCTGTAAATTTCTTTACAGCTAATGCATCTTTTTCTTTTCATTATGTGAATATTAGCTTGAATATTTTCAGAGATGCTGCAGGTTGCTTTTGAGATTAGGTGCTTCTGTGCTGTGAAACGTTTGTTTTTAGCCCTGTGTTTCACAGTACCTGTGCCTCCTGGTCCCCCGCTAAGTAAATCGATGTCCCAGATATCATTCTGTGCTGAGTTCTTGTCTTTCTTCTTCTTCTTCTTGGAGGGATCATCTGGGGGCTTCAGCAGGGACAGTTCCTCTGATCTTCTGATGTCTGAGATAGAGCGAACAGGAGACAGTGTGAGGGAACAGGAAGAACATGGAAGGAAGGTGAGTTTAAATTTTAGATCAATCGAGGACGTTTCTGTCTAAGACGCACTAAAAAGCAGCAAGGACAAAAGGGCACTGCAATCAGAAAGGACAGAGACACTCACTGAGTGTTCGACAGATCTCCGCCACCGCCCTGAAGACCACGCTGGAGAAGCTGACGGTCATTTTGATGGTTTTCATATTGGGGAGCTGCAGCAACAGGGGTTTGTGCTGGGGTGTATAGCGCAGGTCAGCATCAGCCTGTGTAGAAAAATGATTATTTATTAAAACATATGAACCACACATCTTTTCCTTTCTTATTGTGCTGATTTTGGCAACCTTAGCTGGGCTTAGGAGAACTTCCTGTGTCTCTTTTGTTAGCTTTTTTCACATTTGGTGTCATATTGGAATGCTTTTAATATCTGTGGAATGATGTGATGTTCACACATGCAGTGTAGGTAATAGACACCCAAAAACAGATAGTAAGTTTCGAGGGGGAACTCTGACACGTGCAGACACATTTTCCTGATTTTTTTCAGCCCTAATTTGGTCATTATCACTTTCTTAACAGTAGAATCTGTTCTACAGTTCTATAGTTCTTTGGGCTTGAACAATGCTTGGCTGTACAACATGCATTTGAATTATAGACCCAACAAATAGTTCAGGCTGGGCTGACAAAATAAAATCTGCCTTAAGGAGCTGCAAACACGCACACATAATTGAATTCCTATGGCTCTGACCGGAGTACATTACTGTGCCATGGACATTCAAATCATTTCTGACCTTTGTAGAAATACATTTGTAGGGAAATTTGTTGAATTGTTTGTTGAAATTGTGGAATTAAAATAGTGAAATTATAACCTATCAAAGATAAGCACTATTATGAAAAGAGATTAAACTACTTTGGCATCCACATATTACCTGAATTCCATACTTGTCCAAGGTCCAGTGGGTCTTGAGCAGCCAGCATTTCCTCTGTTCCCACCACAGGGCATGGTCTGACCAGTCCTGAGGAGCCTCTGTAGCCAGACAGATTAAGTACACCATATTACTACCATTACTACTGTCATATCTCAGGTTTAAGGGCTAGCTCACACCCAAAGTTATTGCACACATTTACATGTCAAGTTTAAAGGGTCTTGAGGTGGAGCTCTGGCTTCGAAGCTAAAATATTTCAACAACCACTACATCTGCTACCAACACAAACAAGTCCTGTACCCACTGTTGTGTAGGTGGCTAAGCATGATTAAAGTGTGGTTTTATGAGTCTACCTGACATCATGTTACGGTGCTGGGCTGAAATCTGTCCTTTGATGACAAGCCACTGAGTCATCTATTATGTCTCATGCTCTTAAAACCACCTTACTGAAGTTTCCTTCATAGTATATTGGCTCCTCTGTTTTTATGGGGAACAGTAAAGAGATATCACATCAGATCCTGGCTGAACTTTGGCCCCTAGGGCTACACAGACCAATGCATTGTGGCAAAACAATGGCACTGCAGTGTAGAAAAATGCAGGGCAAACAAGGGTGTGGCTTGACTAACAGACCTGTTGTGGCAGCAGGGGGAGGTTGAGCCACTGTGCTTAAAGCAAAGTCGAATGGATGTATGCTTTTACCAGGTAAACAAACCAAAATTGAGTGCAATTAGAGGAGAAATGTATTCCCAATGTGGAGATTCACTTGAAATTTGTATTTTCTCATGTTTCTCTCAAATGAGATGCTACACACTACAAACGCAATATCTGAGACACTTACTGATCTTCTCCACCAGCTTTAGCATGAGGCCTCCGATGTGCAAGTCTCCCTTCACCCTCAGCTTAAACTTCATAGACTCATCTCCATCTTTTTGATCCACCTGCACGGACAGCTCCCACGATGTTTCGCCATACTCTGCGGCTGTGATCATGGCCCTGTTGAGAGGTGAGACAGTGCATAAATTAAAGACAGGATGGCCATCACCGGCACACCACAAGGAATATTGGAAGGAAAAACCCACCGCTATTTTGAATTAAATACATGGTGGGGGAATTCCACTAAAATATGTTGATTCTTTTCTTGCTTTCTTTTGTTTGGAGGATTAGGAAACATCTGGGATAAAAACATGAGTCAGTGGATTAAGTGTTTCTCAACATCCTGTGGGAAGATCCAAATTAACTTGGCGAGCAGTTAACAAACACAGATCTCTCAGTGTTTCTCTTCTAAGCCAACGGAACAGATTTTCACCCCGCTTCTTCTGCAGTATCTCTGGAATGATACCGCAGCCCCTGAAGTACCCCTCTCAGCCGATACATTTATAAATAAACTATCACCGAACGCACAGGCTGGCAGATGTACTGGCTGGTGCCAGCAGGAAAAAGAGATGAGACTGCAGAGTACCACAGTAAACACAGCAGACATAACACAGCTGGTTACAGCTCCGCGCAGAAAGGCACAGATATGGTGGATGATTGTTGGATTTTAATTATGAGAAGGAGTGAATGGATGAAAGACAACAGGCAGGTAAGAAAGGGGAGAGGAGCGGAGGAGGAATAGGGAGGGTACATCTGTGGAATGTGTGACGAGCAGGGACACGAATCCGGGGCAGGAGAGACCATGCAAAACAACAACCTCCACACACTGCACCAATCACTTCACATCTGAAAATGTGGTGGACAAAGAGATGCAAACTTGTACACACACACACACACTCGTCTAGACTAGGGGTATCAATAGAAGTACCTGTTTCATTTGTGCTGGGTAGCCCAGTGGAAGTGTACACTGTGTGAAACTGTGTTGCCGGGAGGCTAGGTTTAATGAACACATTCTGCTTTCTTTCTGCTGCTCCCTCCCTATGCAGCTGTAGGGTAGAGTTAAAAGTTTGAGCTTGCACGTCTGCTGAGGGAAGGCTTGTTGAGATGTGTTGGAGAGTGATAAATTGACTCCCACAATGTTACACTAGCTGCACAAAAAGGCCAAAAAGTGATGGAAGGAGCGATGATGTAATGTGGGGCTCATCAATATGCAAACAACAGAAAATAAAATATATTTCTCATACAAAATATGCAATGTCTTAAAAAGTTCTCATGTTCTAACTCCTTAAACGGTAACTGTGCTTACATTTGATTTTTAATCTACTATTTCTGATTAACAGGTAAGCATTTTAATGTTTAATTTCCAACCAAAACTGCATTGAAAGAGTGGACTAGAGGAATGCAGCACTGGAAAAAGACATTCACACTGCATTACTGTAGAAATACAACAAGCCCTTCTTTACAATACAACTACACACATACTACTATAAGAGTAGCCTAGTAAGCCCAAAAGCACCATGTGTTTCTTCTTATTGTATAAACTCATTCATACTGAGGCAAATGGTCTGAAATAAAAAAGAAAAATGATGGTAGTGAACCCTGTGGCAATGACTATCAAGTATCAGGCCTTTCTTTTGAGCCATAAACAACACAACTGTTAAGTTTTAGTGTTCACAGAGTACAGTAGAGAGGCAGCCCAGCCACAGTATGGCAATAATAGTACAATAAAGGTATGCAAATGAAGCATTAACTTCCTTTTGAGTTGGCCTACCACAGGCACATAATCCAACTGGATCATTCCCAATCACATGATGTGATTTTCTTTTTGAGAAGTGTGCTTTATTCAAACCCAGCTGGCTAATGGACCCATAAAACTAACAGTAACGTTATGTGGAAGTCAAGAATCTGAAACGACTCTTACCTTGAATCAAAGTTTTCTCCCGGTGAGTTATTCCTAGAAATTTCCTGTGAAGCGGAATGAACCAGGAATGAGGCTCCTTCGGGAGTAAAACACGCCCAGTTCAGGCAGGTAGCGAGAGAGAGGAGGTGGAACCGTTAGAGGAAGTGGGCAAGGAGCTACGGCAGGTGAGGGTACTACAGGGTAATGTTGCTAAGCAAAGGTGAGTTTGTTCACAACCTGTAACTCACTGCTCTGTCGGATTTAATTAATTTAAGCAAATATTGCAGGGCTAGTAAGCTGCAGTCAGATATGTAGTCATTCAAAAGACTGTATGACAGACCGAGCCTCATGAGTATCCAAAAATAAGCTAACATAGACATGCCCAACATACCTAGCTAGCTTATGCTAATACTCCTCTGTAACTTAACATAGCAGTAAGCTAATGTAAACATGAACTAGCTAATGCTAGTATTTAGCATAGCAGAAACAAACATTTTAGCTAAATGAACCCAAATTTTAAAACAAATGGACCAAAAGAAAATGGCAGTTAGCTACAGTTAGCCTACATTACATTTTTTCTTAACACCAGTGTCTTCACCAAAATAAATGAGCACTTTTGTTTCTAAATGCATGTGATTATTGTGCAGTTATTAGTAGCTCAGTCCATTAATATAGTAATAATAGTAATACAGTATAATTTAATTTGGTTAGGTGTTTTCACTGGCCAGATGGGACGCTGATTAAAGGAGTGATAGCAGACTGGGCTTATTTGTGAGTGCATATTTAAGCAAATATACAGCATTATAGCTAAAACTGTCAATTAAAGTTACACATATTAGTACAGAGATTGGGAACATGGCTTTTAAATACTATACTGCTCCACACAAGTGGAACAGTCTGCAGAGGGTTGTAAAATTAGACAAGCGAATCCCTTTTAATCAATTTAAATCTCTTTTGACTGACATAGAACAGTGTGAATGTGTGTGTTTCTTTGAAGTGATATTGTCCCTTATGTTGGTGTCCTTGGCCTGTTTGTTGTGTAATTTGTTGATGTATACTGACTTGTGCTTTTATTGTTTTATATGTACTGTAACCAGGGCGTCCTTGTAAAAGGGAGCCTTCTCTCTCTGTTTAAATAAAGGTTATAGTAGTAATAATAATAATAATAAAAAAGGGGCAGTCCACCAACTTAACACATGAAGGCCAGTTTACCAGTCATTGGGAGTACTCCTCAGCCTGTGGAAATAGTACCTGTTGCTGTGTCATTGGAGGGAGCTTTCTAAAGCAAGAAAAAACCCTGGTGATCATCAAGGATGACATGATGGAAGTGTAGGATCCAGAGTTTTTTTTTAGCTTAACCAATACTGGGAATAAAGTGTAAGGCTATATTGCTGGAATACCCCTTCAAGAAAATAACAATACGTAGTTAAATTACAGTATATTACAGCAGTAAATAACTGCCCTACATGAACACAAGGTTGCTTTGTATGCCAATATACAAAGTTACAATCTTTAAGAAAGTTTTTTAAGGGATTGTGTTTGGATACTTTCAAAGGAGGTATAGTTACTGTGAAAATATCATATCAGGGTTGTTACTCCAGTTTAAGTGGATTTAAAGGTATAATGAGTAGGAATCGTCGGTTGCTGTTTGTAAACACAACATTCATTCTCCGGCTCAAAGCGCATGTGCTTCTGGTGGTACCACGTGCTTAAGATTTGGTAACTGGTCGTTACGTTTTTATAGAGTCCCGCACCTCACACCCTGCGCGCTATTATTGGCTGGGTTGACACACCACTTCCCAAAGGTTGACGCCCAGAAACGTCCCGCGCACAGCAAAATAATACAGACACCGTCACACACTTCTAGTGGGTCATAAGTGATGATTGAGAGGGGTTATTTTTGTATAAGTCTATACATTGTTTTTAAGGAAAATTCTACTCATTATACCTTTAAAGAGACAGGCCCACAACATGATGAATAATGGTTTACTTCAGATGAATCGGCCCACCTTTCTTAATGCCCACATCCTGCCCAATGAGTTAATCAAGATGAATCACAGTTTGTCTTTCCACATAATTATATTGCCAGCTTATGAAACTACAATAACACAGCAGTAAAACTGATAGGTAGCATTTTCATCATTTGTACAGATGGTGTTTTACTGACATCCAGCCAGCCACACTTGAGTTGTAGCCAGTTTTGCAGCTTTTAATATGTAGGTGTGTTTCTTTAGCAGCTTGCGCATGACGTGGACTTCTCTTCTGTTTCAGCCACTTGGCACTTGAGGTGAGCCCATGAGTGAAGCCTGCCACCCCCTGGTTTCTATTGGTAAGATCATACCTCTTTTCTTTTTGCATTGGCTGGTACTTGAGCTCAATGCGTATTAGACAGGGACATCAGCCTCGTGCATTCAGATGGAAGACATAAATGAGATTACAGCGGGTAATTAGGCAGCTTGAGCGCAGATTGAAGTTGAAGATTAAATTACATTTTAAGATAACTGTCTGTATTTTGAATAAATGACAACCTCCAAATGGTAAAAAGTAATACATTTCTGCACACTGTCACCACTAAATTTACTTAAAACGCAATGTTTCAATCATAGACTTTTGTCAGGCATCCAATGCCTAAATTACATAAATTGCTTTCTTTCGCGTGAATTAATTTTCCTATGCACCTTTCCACCTGGTGTGCATTAGTTTGTACTCTTTTAAATTTCCATGATATTATGGCTGCCCCGTCTTAGTCAAGCAGTTGAAAAATCTGTTATTTAAGTCTTGGCGGACAAAGAAATTTTTAGTTGATTAGTCATTTAATGGGCAAGAAGCTATTAGTTATTAGTCATACTGTGACTGGAAAGTGAGTCATATTTCACAAATATTCACAAATACTATATGCTTTGGTCTTTTTGTATTTAAGAGATCTGCATTCATCTGCAGAGAGACATTAAACAAATTGACATGTTTTTCTGTTAAATCGACCAACTGATATGTAACGGAAATCTTTGGACTGTCATTCTACTCTAACGAAGTTCTCTTGCTGCCACACAGTGGCGCCATTGGACCATACCAGAGTTGGAGGAGAGAAAGAGCCTAAGTTCATAAACCAGTTTTGAGAGAAAGGTGCTTCATGTCTTTGGCGTAGAAACGGGCCACTGTTTGCTGTAACTCTGCAGTTTCTCTACATGTGTGTTTTATGGCATGCACTGAACCATAAAGTCGCCGTAATGGACAAATTCAATCTGTATTAAAATTAAAAACATCTGTATCATCCCCTTTATCACATGATTTTTTCTCACTGGAAGAAAGCAGAGCTGGCAATTGCCACTCAGGTTATTGCAATATGAAAATGCCCTTTAAAGGAACTTTACAATACAAATGAAAGACAGTATTTTTTGAGGCACTCTCACTTAGTGTCATATCACTAGCTGCCCTGGCTTTCTAGGTTGTGATTATGAGAAACTACCACAAACAATCTCAGGGTATGTCTGGAGTGGTGTCTCCTTTTTTGATAGGGTGATGTCATACTTCATTGATTAAGTGGGGAAATTGTCTCTTTATTTGTCCCATCCAGGGTGGACAGACGTCACAGTCAGCTGCAGAAGAACAGCCCTAGAATTGGTAAGGACGCTTCAGCATGGTGGGTGCTTGCCAACACACGGGCTTAAAGCCGGGCGCTGCAGTTGAAGGACAGTTTCTTTGACCACTTGATCATTTTGACCACACCCTACAGATTAAGTGTAGCAAACATGCCTTCGAGTCTGTTTAAGCTCTCTGTTCCAGCTGAGTGTTTAATGCTGGCACATGAGGTCGTCTTGAGTCCTTGTGTAAGAGAGGAAATGTAAATTCCATGACAAAAACAAACAAATAAACCCTGAGCCTCATAAACTGTGTCACTGGTGGACAGACACATGGAAAATAACATCATTTGGACCTGTCAGCCCTGGATGGAGTACAGACAAAGTAACACCATGTCCATGTCATCGTGACACCTGTGATTCTAATGGCAACACAGTACACACAGTCCAAGCTAAAGGAAGGACAAATATCAACTTAACTTTACTACAGTGCCTGGGAGAATGATAAAATGTAGTCTTTAGAGTGATGAGGAGAGAGAGAAGGAAAAATTTTGGACTGTGGTTTTAGACACAATAAATTACATCTACTGCCTGAAGCGGGTCTGAACCTACTTGGAAGCGGGTGGGAAACAACATCTGTAGAAGCCTTCGCTGGCTTTCTGTATTTATGGAAAGAGAAACCTCCTGGTGACCTGGGAACACGCTTACCCAATTAGCAGCCTCGCCGACGGATCAAATGGAAGTGAAAACATTCACTGCCGTGACGGAGACGCATCACAATGCCCCATTCATGCTGCTGAGCCCCATGCTTTTGGGGTGAGGAGGAGGTGGGGGGTTGTTCTTCTAGGGATGTAGTGGGGAGGTGGGATAGGCGAGAGGGAGTAATGAATGCAACAAGAAACTAACTTACCTCACCACCTTCTTTGACGTGTGGATGGAGGCCTCATTCATGACTTAATACAGGTTCGGAGGTAAACACTGTTCAAAGGTGTTGTTTTCATAAGGTTACCGACCACTGCTCACCTCGGCGTTCCACATCCCCTTCACCTCAGCCCCTACATCCCCTTGGACGCTCCCACCTCTACAACCCAACAAAACCTCGGGTCTTATCCTGTGGGACTAGGACTGAGGGGGTCAGGAGGCCTGAGAAACAGCACTGGAAGAGAGGCTCTTGACAGCACAGGGCTCTGGGGAACAAAGGCTACACTGCCTTATGGCCTGCAAAGTATCGCAGCTCTGATTCATTTTCACTCTTGGAGGCTGTCAAAATCATGTCTTTGATGTCTCTGTTTTGTACTTTCTTCTTTAATGTGAATTGATTTATTCTTATGCCATTGACTTCCATAGCTACCATGAAATTCCATACCTGTTCCTGCTCAAACAGAAAAATAAAACTCAAGAAAGGACAACCTGCACCTGGTAGGTTATTTGTTTTACAAATGTCAGTATAATGTTAAATTCTGTCGTGATGAGAGTCAAGCAACCCAGGTGTGATGGTCAGGAGAGGACTATGACTTAGAGCAGAGTGATTGACTAAATACAGACTCTATGTGTTGATAAAAGTGCCTGTATTTCTCTAAATATTACCGACCTCTCCTTAGATAGACTGTGTAATCCTTGCGCTGCTGTGAAGGCTCAGTATAAAGGCTCTTTTATTTCTAAAATTAATTGTTTATTTATATGGGTGGAGCCATTGGTGCTTCAGTAAATGGCGTCTTACGTCCTTGCTTGTGGATGTTTCCATTGAAGCTTATAAAAATGTTACCAAGCCAGGGCCAATGCTATAAAAAAATCTAAATACAAAAAAAAAAAGTTTTTCAAAAAGTGAAAAAGAAGTTAAAACGTGCAGAAAGTTCATGCATTTTCAATTACATTTAAACTTTCCACATGACAGAGCCAAGACTGATATTCCTTTTTTTCTGTTGACCTCTCCTTGCATGGAAACATCTGATAGAAATAAAACTTTTCATGGTGTCAGGTCAGATAGCCATAAATACAGGTTGTCAGCGCAGTGTGACCCTCACATCTAGAGGAGAGGCTGTTCTGAACTGTGGTTTGGAACAGGATATCACATGTTTAAATATTGCACTTCTTTCTGAAAAGTGGCTACTGTAAAACAACTTCCATTACAGAGTATCGCTTTACCTGTCACCGGCAGTATTTCATCCCTTTGCTGCCCAGAAACATAAAAGATATAGATGAACACAGCCACATGGATGGATGGTAATCATTCACCTCAGGCAGATACTCTGCAAGTCCAAAATTGAAAGAAAGAAAGAAAGACAGATAGATGGCCTTTTCAGATATTAAGCCTGATGAGTTCAATGTCCTTTTTGTTGGCAGAATTCATGGTGAAATCATGATCAGCAGGTGTGCATGAAAGTTTGAAGCAGCTGACATTTTTTGTTCCTGTGTGAATATCAGATGTGTTGAATAAAGCCATATGCAATTCTTTGACTTTTATTAGGTTTGTCAGAGCGCACAGAGACACAGTGGGAACACTGCCCATATTCTGTTAAAGATAAAATAACACCTTTTCTTGCAGGTCCTGTGTGCAGAGGATGTTGGGTCTGGATCTGGCCACGTGTGCACGGAAGCGTTTAGATGCCATCCAGCCACGTCCTGTACTACAGAGCGACATGGAAGAAACAACCCTTGACACTGGCCTTGAAGTTGCCGTGACTGATCTCACAGGTACAGCGTAAGAGGAAGCGGGGCGTTGTGTTCCTTTCCTCCCCACATCAATTTGCCAACTGGTTGTGAATGGGTGCCATTTTGAAACATGCAAATGTGGGTAGCCTCTGCCTGTATCAGCTGATGCAGGTCAGTGTTGTCTTTGGCCGGGCCTTAAAGGCCTGAGGGGAGAAAGACGTACTGAGAGTTAGAAAAGGTCGCATAAACTCTAGCGGGATTACTTTCCATGGCTGAGATCCTGTGAATGGATCCATTGTGGGGTGGGTCTCTGCTCGCGGAAAGCAAACCCTGTCAGGATCCAGTTCATTAGCACCTAGTTTACTGTTTGAAGTTGGTTATTTATCCGGTGTCTAAAGGGGAACCCCGTTCAGACATATGTAAGTGTGTGTGTGCATGCGCGTGTATCCATGCGCGGGCATGTAGTGTGTACTTGTACAAACGTACAGTACTCATAGGATCTACAGGGGGTTTCCAGAGCAAATTGCTCAAGAGCAAATAAAACTTTCCATGGCGCAATAAAATGTATGGAGAACGAACAGGAGGGACATTGGTGCAGCTCTGAAGGTGGGAAACAACCTTGAGAATTTGCTGAAAAAATATATACACAAGGGTTTGATATATATATGTTCTGACAGCCACTGACCTTGACTCTGTAAATAAAAAATAGTATCACAAGCATAGGAAGTTAGAAATGTTAAACAAAGTACGTTTATATTACATTGTTATATTTTTCAGGAGGCACGCTTCCTGAAAAGTGAACATCGAAGTTATATTACATAATTTTGGCTATTGAATATGAAATGGCATTGGTGTTAGTAAACAGTGCTTGAAACCTGTTTACTTGTGGAATAACACCGAAGCAGCAGCAGTCCGTCCTCCTCTGAGTTATTCTACTGTATTTCAAACTATCAAGTTTGGCTGTGTGTGTTTTCTTTTTTCTTTTGTGATCTGTTTGTTCTTTGGAAGGCGTCCCTGTGCCTCTGGTCAGACAAAAGTGCCGCGTTGAGCAAAACCTCCACTCCACTTTTATGGTCTGTGTGGGCCGTCCTATTTGTACATGCTTAGAGCAAATTAGACCAGCAGCTGCGCATGGCCGTCCCATTCCATGTTGGCTTTTCATGATAAAAATATGCTTCGGTAAACCTCGCAGCTTGGATCCAGAAATACGCGGCCCGTTTCTTCTGGCACTGACACCTCTCCCTATTTACAATCAGCACTTCCCTTTTCCGGCATAAAAAGAGAAAGACGCAGGGAGACAGAGAGACAGAATAGAGGGGTGGGAGCAAATGAGAGGGATGGAGAGAGAAAGAGAGAGAGGGGGTAGAAAGAAGGAGAGGGACCACCTATGCAGCTGTTTTCCACATGTAGAGGGAAAACAAGCTGTGGCAAGAATGTATGAGGAGAGGGAAGAGAGAAGGCTGCACCTGTTGTGGGGTGATGATCTGGCCACGGGTGACATCAGTCCTCGTAACGTGTCATGCTGCTTGAGTCATTAACCAACTACAAGCCAGTGAAGGCTCTTTGTACGCATTTCAGAATAATATGTTCTCAGTTCTGTTCTTTGATGTAGTTTGGATATTTAGAGAAAAAAAACATTGCACAGTATATTTTTAATGCAGAGTGACTAAAGTGTTCAAAGGCGATAGTTAGTCTGTAAAACAACATTGTAAGCTATAAAATAAGTGGTTTTGACAGTTTGATTCTGTAAATTATATAATAAAGTGCCAGCACGTTGTTTTGATACGATTAGACTTTCTAAACATTTCCAAATGGTTATTTAAAGGAAAATAGTAAAACCTAAATATAAAAGTTTACTTCTTTGTTGAAATATGCAGTTAAAAAAGAAATATCTGAGTTAGTGTAGAGGTTTTTTCAAATGTCCTCCTTCCCTACGTCTCGAACTGAATTGAAACCTGTCCTGAGATCACTTGTGTGTACCTGGACGTGACACCTTCTGAAATGAGGTGTACTTTACTTTTTAATATTTAAATCAATATCACACACCTGCCTGATTTCCACTGATCAGTCAAGTCTCCCTTTATGTATTGAGACAGTTGGGAAAAGTGTTCGGTAAATATAATTTCTGACAGTGTGACAGGAATAAGGAACAGTCCCCGCTCGGAATTGAGTTCTTAGACTAATCATCCATGATTACAGCCTTGGAAGCCAAAACACACTCGATGTGAAAGAGGTTGTTTTCATCTGCGTGCTGCAGCAGCACGGCTAGCTGACAGAGTTACCTATTCTCCTGAGGGCTCTCACTCTCCTTCTGCCTCTATTGGACTGGCCCAGCAGCAGGTCTCGTTGCCCCCGGGGACTGTCCTGGGAGACCTGGACAACATTGGCAGCAGGCGGCTTAGCGGTGTCATTTCGCCGTGGTAAGCTATGGACAAAAGCATCTCTTGTTGTCGCAAGCTGTATGTGGTGCTGCTTTCCCAGCCCTGTGGAAAGGAAAGGACAGCCAATGACCAATGCCAAACAAACCTGCTCCAGCTCACCTGTGCAGTGAATGTGGAACCGAGTGACCCAGATCTGGATGGAAACCATTGCAAATATTTCCCAGCAAGGTCTGTGGAAGAAGCATTTAGCAGGGCCTCTCAGCAGGGAATTTAACTAACTGTAAATGACTCTGACTCCCTCCAGTTTGTGTCATCTGTTCCTAAGAAGTAGTAAACAGTCGGTTTACCATCAAACCATCCAGCACATAGCTCAGTGCGATGCAAGGTGTGGATTGAAGTGCAATAAAACTTCAATGCCTATGACAATTGTGTGTTTATCTCATCACTCGCTGCAGAATTTATTGCACAATAGACCAAGAAATGTGAATGACTAGATTAGAAGCAGAGTTGTTGTTGATGAGCAGTGAATCTGTTTATTGCCTTGTCTGTGCAGTGCTGCTGGCAAGGCAGACCTTTTCTGCCCAAACTACAGCTCAGTTTAGAAGTGTAAGCCATGCTGCAAATATTTGGCTTGGCCACAGAAATTGAATTATATTGGCACAGAAAGCCAAGAAATAAAAAACAGCAACCTTGGGAACAATTATGCAAAGTGAAACGCGGTTAAACCAAGTGCTACTGGTTTTCCTTTCCATCCAAAAGGGGGAAAAAAAGGAAAAGTCCGCTTTAGCAAAGTTTATCTCCCTTAATAAATATGCTGAAGCATTTATCCTTGCCATGAAAGTTGTAGCTATAGCTCATTTTTGTAGTGTTGTATAGCTTCTTGGTGTTACACACAGTCTTCTAGGGAGTTCATTCATGTGAACCCAAACCTGTGGTGACTTGATGGTCCATTTCAACCACAGATAAAACCCCATAACAAATAGTATTTAATAAATGTTTCGTCTGTTTCCTCAGAACATGTTATGCTCTGACAACACAATGAGTATCATTTTAGATAAACAGCAATTATGTCTGCTTCTGCAATTAAATAATTGGAAGATGATTTATGCATCTGTTTAAGTATTCATTTCTTTTCTTAATAAAATTTATTGTAGAGCAATAAAGAGAGGCCAGCCGTGCGATGGCAGCTATGGAATTTGTTGATAGTACCGATCACAGTGCTGTATATTCACTTAGCAGACAACGAAATCTCTCATTTTTACTGTACATTACCGTGATGTTGGGTGTGGCAGCTCTGACCTGGCTGTGTGATGTTTTACAATGATGGGTGTTTCGGTGTTCAAGTTTGAGGTTCAGGACCTGTGACAGCCAACTGGCAAACAAATCTCTTCCTCTTTATTTGGAGAACCTCTCGATGGGATACACAGACTGAGTTGACAAAATAAACTGCAATGAAAGCCAGGAGGATACACAACTATACAAATCAAACAGTGACTATAATATTATACTGATACTGCATGAGAAACATAATATAAACTCGCTGCTGAGTAGTTACACCATAATATACAGTAAACAGATAAATGTGGATAAAGTCACTGAGTAAAAATGCGATAATGAGTGACAGGTAAATATCATGAGTTACTATAGGAATATTTTAACATGTTACAGTAATGTAAAAAAACTAAAATACAGTCACTGTAAAATCTCTATCCTAAAAGATAAATTCTACCAATAAGTCCCTCTAGGAATATTTTAAGAATATTATTCAGTGCTTGTCACCCCACTTTTCATGCCATTACTGCTGTATTTACCAATAACGCTGTTGTCTGTAAACAACTGTTTGAGCCTGCCAACAGTATTGAGAATTTGATTTCAATTTTATCTAACTGTGGATGACACAAAATTGAAACAGTCATTGTCAATGTCTAGAGTTAAGCATTTTTGGAAGGCTTATAGCCCACTTACCTGCTGGCATTGAACATTTCAACTAAGAATAATCCCAAGGACCGCTAAGGCAGAGTTTCTTTTGAGTCACATTATGAATCCTTGAACTCCACTCCCCACTAACTACAAAAAGTAGGGTTATTGGTTTTTATGATGGCCTCATCAGTGGGGCATTGACTGGGGTCTTCTCTCATTAGCCATTGAAGCCCCACCTGCAGAACACAGGAAACACAAACTCCATTGCTCTCATTGACACAAACACCAACGCGACTAGCCAGCTAGCTAGCTAACCATCATGCAAACCTTTAAGCCAGCTTTGTTTGCTCACAGCTGAGGCTCAAAAGAAAGGCAGGACCAGTGCAGAAAAGGGCCAGCTTTGACAATTTTCACACAAAGGGAGCACTGTTGGCTAACAGTGAGCGGCCTGTTTCTGGGAGGTTTGCACTGTTCCTGGGGCCCATTTCATGGAACAGTTAGCAAGGCCAAAGGCAACCCATGGACTGGAGTGATAGTTAAGGCCTTCGGGGGCAAAACCTGGGTCTGGCCCTCTAGCTCTCCCCTCTGTCCCCCACCCAGTTCAGAAGCTTTCACAAAGCTGACTGGGGACGCTGGGTGCTGCAGGTGTCCCTCATAAAGACCCACATCACATGGGCTGGTGGACTGACTGACTGAGTTGGCATGTTTGGGTTATTTTTTTTCCTCCCTCACAGGTGTTGGAAAAATCAAGACAATAATGATGTGCCACATACTCAGCATAAGACTAGTAGAATTATTAGTTGTAATAATGATTTTTGTATATTCATATTTTCACTGTATGTAAATAAGCAGTCAGTACTTAATCAGTCGGTTTAATGCTGTTCGTGGTTTATGTTACCATTACATGTCAGTGATCTGTGTGTGGATTTAATAAGAATGTGGTTGGCTTCAGTGGTCTTGAGTATCAAGGAAGGTGTGGTTGACTTATTCAGGTTAAAGCAAAACAGCCCAGGCAATTATTAATGGAGAGATTAACATTAAAGAAATAACCACGACCTCAGTTTAAGCTGCTGGTGCTATCCATCACTCGTAACTGGGCTTAGGCCAGATCATTAATTTCTTTCTACCTCCCATCCAGTCAGTGTTTGAGAGGACACTTCCTCCAGCTGCAACTGCAATTGCAACAGCTATCAAAATGAACAGTCTCTGCCTCCATTTGATTTAGTCTTAATGGGATGGAGAGCCCAGAAATACGGCTTGCGTGGTGAGAAGGGGAAAGAGGAAGAAAGCATGCGAGTAAAGACGAGAGAGAGAGAGAGAGAGAGATTAATATCCAGGCTTCTCTCCTCCTGACCACAGAGTGGGCATAAAGAGCCCGGCGCCTCATTGATGTCAACCCTAGCTGTGTCTGTCCTGTAGTTTTCAGTTTGGTTTGGACAGAACAGGCGGCCTGGCCTACAGGGGTTGGGAGGACAGGGCCCAGGGTTTCCCACATCACTCAAGGGCCTCTGATAGGCGGTCACACAGGCCGGTAATGACAGGGGGAGAGATTTAGTATTAAAGTCTCCTCTGCTGCCTCCTCTGCTCCTGTCTGACGTCAGGCTGTTAAATACGGGGATGAGAGCATGGCATGGCCTATGGGGAAGGGAGTTAGACCTGTCTTAAGTATACAGCTTTGTGTGAGAGAAGCCTGGCTGGGTTCCCTTGGAGTGTTGCTAAGGACACAAGCTGTACACAGCACAGGGGGGAATTTGGGATAACAGTCAATCATTAAAGGGATTTGCATCTGCCATAAATATGAATTCAGTCAAGGTAAATGGTGATAAGACTGAAGGAGGAGGGAGTTCCATATACTAACATAGTGACTCATTCGAAGTGGTTTGTAATTCACTGGGTGGACTCTGGGTTAGCAATACAATAATGCGGGCCAAGACTACCAGTAAAATTATTCTTCGTAGTCTTTAGTTGTTCGGAAGTCCTGGCTTGCCATCTTTTCAGTTTTTTAACCACTATCCCACATACAATACTGAGGGTTTTTCCCTGGTTATTTGTAGAGCATTATAACATTTGAGTTCATGACTAATGAACTTGGAAAGCCAACTACATGGCTGGAGACTGGTTTGAAAATGTCATATACTCACAAGTAAAAGACCTCATTGTCTTTGCCAGTTTGCAACTCAACCGTACAACCAATACCCAAAGCAGCTCAGCAACATTAAAGCAGCCGATTGCTGCACCTGCATCCACAGATCATCACACCATTGTGGCATTTAAAGAAAAGGCCTCAGTCAAACACGCCCCCTGACCTTCTCCAGCTAACATAAACTAATTAGGCTGGCTCTGAAAGGAATGGCCCGCCATTGGATTAATCAGCCTCCACAGATCTGGACCATGCAATTCTGCTCCGGCCAGCTCTCCCCACTAGAACCTCATTATCTCACGTTTTCAAAGGAGCGCCATGGCAAATAGCAGAAGGGGCTGAAGGGATGGAGAAATGGAGGAGGTGGCGGTGCAGGAAGGGGCTTCCCCAGTTCCTCTCTTCTCACATCGGACTCAGAAAGGAAATGTCAAGCGTGAAGCTCAGAGAGTGGTCAGTACCGCTCAGTCCAGCAGGCAGCACAGAGGGGGCCTTTGTCCACCATCACTTAGCGCCAATTACAGCCCGTCAAAATAGTTTTTCTGCTGTGGGGCGACGTGTTAATGGGCCCGGAGTTGGGTGTGAGGAGCGACCTTGTCCACACACACCAACCAGGGGTCAGGGGTTAATAGGGCCCCTCTGATGTGGCGGATGAGATTTCGGCAACCTTTAGCTGGCGAGGGAATGCCAGGACAAAGCCTGTAGAATGTGATACAATTAGGCGGACAGCTAGCCATCCTGAATGGAGTAGCTCCGTAGAAGTGGGATGGCTGCATTAGCTAGGACCAGATGGGCAGCCGGACGCTAGCCAAACAGGTGCCATGGAAGGTCAAAACGCCTCCCAAATGCGAAAGAGGACCCAGGTGAGGACACAAACACCAGCCAAATTCAGGGCTTTATCTGGAGTGAGCAATTAAAAATTCTGTTGAACAAATGACTCTTCTGAACACAAAGAAGGTCCCTTTGTACTTGTGAAAAGGTCAGAGACCATCCAGTCTTCTGTAGCATTTCCCATCCCAGTCCTGCACCCATGGAGCTGAAGCTTGGCTTAAACAGAGGACTGGGCCAGCAAGCCTGTAGACCGCCCTCAGCCAAACTTGGAGGCTGTCTACTCTCCCATATGAGAAAGTGAACTTGGCACGATTGGTGTCTGACCTATACTGTGCTGCCTGAGTTGGAGTAATCAGTGATTATCTGATGCAAGATGAAAAAAGTCCTGGCAAAATTAAACGTTCATAACATTGAATTGTGCTACGTGTGCCTGGTCTGGGCATGTGAGCACAAAGCCAGGCCTCCGTTTACACCATAAGTGTGGGAACACAACCAATGCCAAACTACCCATGGGCCCTTCGAAGGCCCACAACACTCTGCCAGGGAGAGCTGGAGATTTTTGAAAAAATACCCTACACCACACTGAGCAAATCCAACCACATGCAAGCCTGTGGGAACTAGCGGATGACATCTATCCACATATAAATACTCTCAAAATACTTTCTGGACTTATTGGTGTACAGATTGTTCCCCCCACCCAATCCTCTTGGATATGGTAGTAGTGATCTGGCCCCCAGCTTCATCTACTTAATGTTGAAATAAAGGAGGTGATTGAACTCAGCCTCCAAATTGGATTTGTTTAATCTGCATCAAGTTTGAACATCCTGTATAAACACAAGCGTGTGCAGATGCCGGAAACGCCACGGCTGGAAACGTAAATGCCCATGGTTGACTTTGGCAGAGAATCAGAAGAGCAGAAGGGAGAATGAGGCCTGAACAGAGGTTGGAGAACTTCCATTGTTGCTAGAGGGTCAAAGGCTACTTCTTCAATGTATAAATGAGTACATTGAAATGGTATAGATTAATTATGGGTCACATAGTGACAAGGGTTAAAAGAATTTCTATAATTTTGATAATAAACAGATAAGTAACACCCCACAAAGTACAGATCCTCTTGAATTCTAATATTATTGTCCTTGCATAATGTATGTCTAGAGTGCTAGGACGTCTCATTAGACTCACAACCTCTGGGAACAGAATCTGCAGCCTCTCCTCATAACCTTTATACCAAATTCTACTTTGGCAAATGATGTGGAAGCAAAATTGAATAAACACAAACATCATTAAGAGTTCATGTGTTCCAGTTAAACAACCCTTTGGTTAGACTCTCATTTCCTTAATGGCTTTGCAGCCGTATTTCACCCTCGTGTTAAGTCACAAATCATTGGCAACCAACATGGTTTCTTTTTCCTTGTTTTTCTCAGAGATAATTGAGAATATGACTTTGCCTTGGTAGGATTTTATTTGCCTTACAGCAAAGGCTGCACCCCTTCAAGCCCAACTCATTAGGGAGTGTGTTTTGGGGAAGGGGGGAGGAGAAGTGAAGGTCGCTAGAGGTTAATTCCAATCGCAGTGCCTCCTTGAAGCAGCATGACAGCATGTCTCCTCTGCTCACAGATTGGATGAGTTCTTGGTGATCAGACTGGCCTGATTACAATGTGTGGAAGATTGAGTCTCTTGCTCACATACACACACACACACACATTTTCCTCCTCCTCCTCCTTCTGTGCATATGTATGTATTGCGTTCATTATTTAGGGGATTAGCATTGTGTGTGCACATTTGTTTATTGTATAAGTTTATTCAGGATAGTAATGGTTGTAACTGCTAAAGGTTTTGTGGTATTGTGTCTGCCACAACAAAGGCAATTCCAATAAACTGAATTCTAAACCTAATTTGGATGTTTTGACAGTTTCACTGTTTTATGTGATTTATTATGTCCGATGTCTGGCAGGGTTGATATGTGATTGTGCTGCCCTTGTTCTTGCTGTTGTTTTTTATTGTTTTCATCAGCACAAGCTGCCGCTTTATGACTTATCAAAGTACTACACCTTGATCTTGAAGGAAGCAAAGAGGAAGAATGAAAGAAAATCAGGAGAGATGAGGGTGACAAAGGAGTGACCACAGAGTGGTGAAGACATAACAGCAAAGAAAGAAAGAAAGTATGTGAAAAGGAGAGAAAGAATGTGAGACAGAATGAAAAATAAGAATGAAAGGAAGAAAAAAGAAAACAAAGACAGGCGAGGAAGAGTGAGATGTGGGCCATTCATAAGCAGACTTCTCCAAGGGATCTCGGGCCAGCACACCTGCTACTATTCACTTCAGAGGAAATAGACACTCTGTGGAAGAGAGGCTCTTGGCCTCGGGACAAAACCGCTGCAGCGCCAAATTAGAAACAGGAAGGACTGTGGGTAAGGCTCAGATTAAAAACGCACTCCCCACATGGACTCAATATACTGCAGCCCTGATCCCGCTCTGGAAACCCAAAACCCAACAGCACTATTTTATGTCCCAGTCAACAGAACGCCCGCAGTTTGCACAGTGACAGTACAGAGATTCAGTCCAATGTCAACCCCTCAATGTTGGTAAACTGTGGCTCTCTAAATGCTGCCCATTCTAATGAGGAAAAGACGTTTCTAAGTATACTTTATCAATTTCCGCAGTCGCAACTGTGGATACTTAATAATAGTGCATCACAACTGAATTTTTACCAAGACTGCTTTGTCCTAAACAGGCGATGGTATACTTTATGTGAGTCCAGTCTATGTCAAAGTGGGCCATAGCCTTCTTTTTCTCTCGCACTGGCCTCTTTCTGGTCTACACCATCTATCAGCACCAGAACCAGATGAATGTGACGCACACACACACCAAAAGGGAGGACACAGCGCTGAGTTTCCCACAGACGACCATTAGAGCAGCTAATGTTGTCAACAGGCAGCTAGCAAGAACTAACGATCCATAACACGGTCTATAAAGGAGTGAAACTAGCAAGAGGTCTGTGAATGTACCAGAAAAGGAAATGAATATTGATATATGCCTTCTGCCTTCCTCTTGCAACCCTTGACCTCAACGGGTTTTCTCCTCTGCTGACTGGAGCTGTAAGGCATTTCCTGCCCGTTCAAGTACGTACACGTTCAATCTGAGGGAGAAAAGACAAAAAAAAAAAAAGGTTGGTTTAATAAAAAAAAAAAAACATCACCTCTTACGGCCCAGGATAAGGGAAAAAAGTATGCACTCATTCTCATACAATATTTCCATTTACTCATGGGCCTGTCCAAGTAGTGTGTTCCCCTCAATCTATCATTTTCACTGCGGTCACTGATGGTAGAAAGGCCTACTGTAATTATTCCTACAGATATTGAGGACATCTAGAGGTTGTTTCTCCCCACTGGAAAACAGAACTACTCCTTTCTCATAAAGGTCAAGTTTTCATTACGTGAAGCCCAGTAAGGATTCACAGAAGGATTCTTACAAGTAATTGAATGCACAGACACAAGGAGGCAACAGAAGGACATATTTGTATCTCAGAGAAGAAGGAAGCAAAGGAGAAAAAAATCACAATATTCTAGCTTTGGGACTGAATCCATGTTCCATCTACCGCAGTCCTCTTCCTCCCCTGTCTGTTTGATGTGCCTTTCTACTCTGCAAAGCCTTTGCCTCACGGAAGAGGTCATTGCTAAAGCTATGAAGGGCCGCATTCACCACAGGTCCACTGACTGATGTTTGAGCCAGGCACGCTGATGGATGTACACACATAAACACACACGCATGCATGCGCGCATTATGCCAGACGGGGAGTGTGCTCAGTAGTGCGACTCCAAGAGGAAAACCTGCCATGACATCACCCAGGGGAGTGCAGGTGCAGGGCCGGGACAGGAAGTGAGTCACAGGAAGCTTGGTGAGGCAGACTTTGCCATGCCACTGACAGGCTGTGGGAGAGCGGGGTGAAGGAGTGTGAGTTACACCTCGTAGCTGAGCTGGCTGGGGCCCTCAGGTTGTGGACCTGCTCTTTATATAAACAGGCTTCTCTCATCTCCCTCTGCAATCAGGTTGATGAAGCCTCCTTTCAAAATAACTGACGGGTATGGCAAATTATTTTTCCCATGTAATTTACAATTAGTGTTACAAAAACAACACATAATATTATTCTGCTCCCTTTTAACAGTTGTACGATTCTGCATTTCATCAATCAGTTTGATGTACAGAGTTGGCATTTGTGCACAAAGCATCAGTTCTAATTGAGCATAGAGAATATTATTGCACTATTATAATTTTTGTATACTTCATACAAATCCTACACAGCATATTATATGAAACCGCAAAATGAATAAAACACAGCACATGCTCAAGGGCTGGAGATCATATATATACACGTTGGACAATGTTCAAAATAAGTCTTTGCAAGCATTTGATCTGAATATTTTCCAACCTGCATTGCTCCAGCACAGAGATATGTGACAGATGTACTGTATGGATGGATGGATGGATGGATGCATGGATGGATGGAGGAGATGGTGCGTGTGTCCTTGACAATGGCAGTCCAGTGGTTTATACAAAGCTTATTACACTAATGAGAAAAGTGTGGGGAATGAATTTGTCCCATACCACCCAGGGAAAGAGAGCCTGTTTCCCCTGGTGCACTGCATCTGGAAGCAGCCTCCTGGTAATCTGCTCTAAGTACAAAAGGTTCAGCACCAGCTTGTTCTCATAGACCACCAAGTGAGGCCCCGAACTCCATAACAGGTCTCCTTTCATAGCTGGGGATCAACTGATGCTTGGTGGACTGGGTCCCAGGCCTGGAGCTCCTCAAGGTGCCGCATCAACACTTTGCAACTCGTGACAATGATATTAGTGTTAGCATTCTGTAATTCTAAACCATGGAGACGTGTACTGTGGTCATGAAGAAGTCAAGCCTTCCTTATCTGTCTTATCTCCATTGCGACTGGCAGACAGGGGGAGATAGGAGGCTTTGTGGTATCACCCAGACAGCGTTGCAGATGGGTTGTTGCCATCTACTGGCTAAGGACAAATAAAAGGTCATATAAGCTCATTAAATTAGAACTTTATCTAGCCTACAATACACATATAGAGACTACATAAACATTTCAGATTTATTTATAAGGTTGCAAAAAACATGAAAATGTTCAAAAAGTTAAATAAATAAATAAATATACAAATAAATAATGTAGACAGTGGCCATCAGTTTTAAAACAAATATGCAGTATGTTGTCTACCACAAGTGATTAAGAAGAGTGGTCAAGATCTAGACCATATACAGTACATGCTGTGTTCTATATAATATACTACTGTATATATGTATATATATATATATATATATATATATATATATATATGTGGGTGTGTATTTAATATGTGTGTATATGAAAGAGAAAGAGTGGGAGTGTGTTGTTTTATAATGTAGCTATTTGGCATTATTCATTGTGAGCTTTCGTCTATTATCTGTCATGAGACAGATGAGTTTTGAGCTTTCTTATCATTGCCAGCTCCGAAAGATAACATCACTGATTTGAAGTTGTATGCATGGTAATGCATGAGATTTACTGTGCTTGAGATTGACATTTATTTAACAGGCATGCTGGGGGATGTCATGTAGCTCCCTTTGATTGATCTCTTCACTTCCTGCTACAAAGATGGAGGCCGCTCCCGTAACCACACAACCCCTTTCAAGCTTGGGGTGTAGGAGACGCCCTTCGGCAAGGTTCCAGGATCAGTCGGGTTCACCCTTCCCCCCAAACCTAACTGTAACCATCAGAGGAGTAAACACGGCACTGACCTTAGATCAGTGTCTAGAGGCAAATCCATCGTCAAGCCTGTTTTAGAAACCCATATGTGGTCCATATGGAACTCCTTCCTGTATCCACTGTGGAAAGTGCAAGGTACACATCCTGAAGTCCATTCCTATTTGATCACAGAATAACAGTTAAAAATAAAAGGAAAATGTATCATCTTATTGATAATTTACCCAAATCCTCCAGTATTTTCCCCCTCCATATTTCATATTATTTACTGTAATCAAAACAGTGACACACAGCGGGGGGAGTGTTGCACACCATGTCCAGATATCACAAGAAATGTGTGAGTTATTCAAAGTCCTTGGGCGAGAGATGAACAGCTCTGATGTTACGAGGTCGTTTCTCCTGCTGCTGCCCCCCATCGTCCATCGATAAAAAGTGTCTGGCGTAAGGTCTTGTCCGTCCTCTAAGGTTTCATTGCCTTGTTCTCGAGAGTATCATAATGGCAGACAGGCTTTTAACTCTGTACTACAGCTTAACTGCAAGGCTATTCTGCTGTGAGTATAAGGCTATATAATGGTCTCTTCCATTGAGTCCCAGCCAGAGGTAATGATTTCAGCATGTCACTCCAGGCCAACTCCCCTGTGATTGCATGGATGATTAGCTCTTACAGTAATGGTAGTAGCAGAACATATTTCAGGAGCAAGTTAGCCATAGTTTTTAGTAATGTTGCTGTCATTTCCTACATGCCTTTTGTAATGTGAATGCACAAACACATTTGAAAAGTCAAAAGTAGTGCGTTTGTGGCACATGTGGCAGATACGCTTTAATTTCATATGTGCTTGTACGTGCAGATATATGCACGTGGAAAAATGAAAGGCTAAGATTGTATATATGTAAAAGTACTACCATCCGTGCAGTCATTCTGGAAAAGTAATTTCCATATTTGCTCTGCTCCTGAATCTGTGGACGCCCGTCTGTTTGATGTGTTCAGAGCTGCAGCACAGATGCCACAGTCTTAGCTATGCTGGACGTCATCTCACTGGCTGTTCTCAGAATACAGAAAAAAAACACCATGTGCACCACCTCTAAAATTAGTGTGTGCAGCACATGAAGGAGAAAAGATCCGAAGTTAGAAAAGACTCTAAAGTGGCCACTGTCTCTCTTCACTTCTCTACATTTTCGTGTCCCACCTTGGCACAGACCCAGTTGAGATCTCCCATAGTGACTGAGCCCGCTGTTTCATCAAAGATACACGGCACGCCACATACTTTCCAACTCTGGGCCAGCCAGAAATCTGGAAATCTGATTTTATAACCCTTATGATTTGGGTTGTTTGGAGCTGCAGATAGTTTTGGTGTGGTTTGCTACGCACCAAACAAAACGAATGAGCCCTGCCACGCTAGTAGGTCCCAGCTTCCAGTGTTATGCTCATCAGTTGTGCGGCTGCTCTGTTGTGTGTTTGTGCGTAAACAAAGACAGCGAAGGACACCTTTAACAGATTCACCAGATGTTCATGGAGAAGGAAGGGGAAAATCTGTTTTCTGAGAGTGACTTTGCAGAGGTCTGTGTAGCAGGTGAAGAGTATCTTGCCAAGAACACATATCTCACAGTTGTGCTTTTATAACTAAATCATGGAACACACAGTCACACACAGACTACATTTTTTAGTTCATCATCAATTCTTTCATGCCATAAAATAGATGGTTTTAGAGTCCATGTTGTGCATGAGCTGGATAAAAACAATGGATTCTGAAATGCAAACATGCTCTCAGTCCCAACCAGCGGCTGACCAAACTTGAAGTCTCTAGTCCGTGATGACGTGATGAGCCGGGAAGTCAGTCAGTAATGGCAGAGATAATAGGTCCTTATTACTTTGACCCCTGACCCTGTTCTTAGTGAGAAGTTTAGGAGTGGTCCCTGAGGAGCTGTCTGATACTAACGTGGCTCTAAAATGAGAAGCACCAGAAGTCGGGGGAACAGTGGCCAACTCACAGTACAACTGGAACCCAATTCAGCTGGGATGGGGTGCAGGGGGGTAGTTTTAGGAGTGCTACCCATGTGTCACCCACCCTGGGAGCAGTATTTCCACCCAACCCAACGAAAGGTTTATGGACTTGAACTATAAAGGCAAACCACTAAATCTTAACACTTTTTTTAACACAAAAATTCCCCCAAACTTTTTTTTTGGGGGGCGTTAAGGCTTTTAGTGTTGATTTTTATCAAATGTTCATTAAGTGTGCCAGCGAAGTGACTTCCTCCTCAAGTCCATTAAAATGGTGCTGCTACTGGCAGAGGTATGTGCAGCCCATGTGCGGTGTTGTGGTATGGTGGGGTCCACAGAAGAGAAATGGACACCAGATGGGAACAAGGGGGGTGGAGATGCAAGGTAGAATAAAATAACACATGCAGAAGATTGAAACTGAAATGTGGAAGGAGGGGGAGGAGGTGCGTGTGTGTTTGTGTGTGCATGTTGGGAGGGTATAAAATAATTGGATAGTTGCATCATCTAGAGTAGACGGGTGCTATACACCCTTGAGGGATAAGAATGGATAAACAGATATGATCTGAGGCACATGAAAAAAAAAAGTGACATTTCAGTGTTTTTACTGCCCGTGAATAAAGTCTCACGGCTCCTTCTAAATGTTTTGATTTACATTTCCTATATAAGTAACAAGCGTATCTTTGTTCAATGCACATTTGTTTTTGAAGAGAAAAAGCCCACCAGGAAACCCTTGAATAGATGATTGAAAAAACAACCACGTTGGTTTTCCATGCAAGCGTATGCATGTGTCTGAGATTGAAAACCAACATTCCACGGTCCCAATGTGCGCTCACATAAAAAACATTCTATTTAGAGCATTTTGAGCTGCCTTGTGATCCCTCCAAACCCTTTCTAATGCAAACACAGCAGAAAACGCAGTCAGTCAAACTCCGCAAAACTCTCCCTCTCTGTTTCTCTTCTCCCTCTCATTATCTGATCTGCTATTGTGGCTACACTATAAATTTTCATCTGCGTCTCTCTGGTGCAGTTTTAGTCAATTCAGATATATGTTGTTTCCATCTAAAACATTGCAGTATGAAGATGTTGACCCAGGTTTATGCTTCAAACTGTCTTACTGCAACATATGATATGTTTTGTTTTTGCCAGCCAGCCACCCCCACTGTCTTAGTGAATAAAACATGACTCTTAAGCTGTTTTTGGTGTCAGTGTTTGGTATTGTTTCTGTTTCAGTTCGCTATCTGCTGCTGCTGAGTAGTTTTGTGAAACATTCCTGTATTTTTCTTTTTTACTTAAGTGCTGAAACACATCAGAGCCTTATGACTCAGAGATGACAAAGAAAGGCAGCCAAACTCTGAAGTGGGGGAGAATCTGTCTGAGCATGTGCAGTATGTGGACAGGTGCAGGTGTGTGTTTGTTTGTCTTTATTAATTAAAGTGCCAGTAGGCTCTTTTCTTGCCTGTTGGTGTGTCTGTCTGCCAGTTTGCAATCTTTCAGTCTCAAATCTCACTGTAAATAAACCTTGTGCCCTGTCAGACCTTTCTCCGAAGCCCTGCAAGTTCACTTTTTTTTTCTCCGCTAATATTGTTGAGGAACAGAAAAAACATAGGAGCTAGCTTCTAGAGGAGCCTTCCCAG
Organism: Oplegnathus fasciatus; assembly: GCA_003416845.1. Taxonomy (NCBI): domain Eukaryota; kingdom Metazoa; phylum Chordata; class Actinopteri; order Centrarchiformes; family Oplegnathidae; genus Oplegnathus; species Oplegnathus fasciatus. The sequence continues at coordinate 246,387 of NTHP01000119.1, read as the reverse complement.
GGATCTTTGCAGTGACATGTAATGCATGAAAACATGTTCTGATGTTTTTCTAATCCTCCCATGGGAGTCTATCACATTTGTGGGCTTGTAACTTGTCACTCCCATCCTGTGACCCTACACCCTACTGCAGTTCATTACACCAGTGGCACCCTGACCTGGCTCCGTCACTTTCCTCTCTACACTTCTATTGTTGTTGGTTTCAAATTTCATTTACCAAAAGAGTTAAATGCTTGGTTTGCAATCAGTGTAGTGTGAGCTTCTTGTCATGTGTTATATTTTTGCAGCTAATTTCTGTCAGAATTTGAAACTCTGTTATTTATGCCTGCCACACATGTTGGCCCCTGACACAGATACATCAACAATGGCTGGTTCACTGTAGCTGATCTTGGAAAATTGGAGTGACCACATTTTTCACGATAAATACACATTATTTATTTACAAATAAAGTGGTTATAATAGAAATAAATACAAAATAAAAATCTGAGCATTATACTTCATGTGGTATTGCACCCATTTCGAAATGTACAGAAATACATTTTCAAAACCAGTAAAGGAATATTCCTCTGATTAAAATATTTATTTTCCCAACTTTACGTAGACATAAATATATTCATATATAGTTTTTCTTCCACAATAGCTCTGTTTTGTCTTTCTTTCATATAAATAAACGTCTTCATTGGGAAACCGGGTGTCCATAATAACCTCTGATGTCTCTTTCAGTCTCTCTTGCCCATTCTCTCTGTCTAGCCATACCACTGTCAGTTTCTCACCGGCAGCCACATCCCTCCACCACCATATCCTGGTAGTTTTTCAGGATGACCTTCTCGTATTCATCCAGGTAGAGCAGAGAGATGGGGCTGAGGTCAGTGGGCACACAACAGGCTCTGGGGATGTTCGAGTTGACTGAGTTGACCAGCGTCTGCACAATGGCATGATTGGTAGAATTGAGGTGGTCTGCTAGGGGGAACGGACATTCCCCATGGCAATAAAAGGCGTGGTAGCCAGGGGGCGCCACTATCCACTCGTTCCACCCCACATCACTGAAGTCCACATACAGGGCATGCCTCTTGCAGCTGGCCTTGTGCTGGTGCTTCCTGCGTTGTTTGCGGAGTGCCGCCTGACGTTTTTCCCGTGTGTGGAGTACTGAGTCCCCACGGCCATCATGGCCATACGTCACCAGCAGAGGCCGAGCCTGAGGCCAAGAGTCCTGGTCCTGGTGCAGGGACCGGCTCACCCTGACGTGCCTACTACGTCTCTGGGCATGCTCCCCATCCATCTCTCCTTCCTCTGGATGAAGCACCTCCACCATGAAGCCATGGTTGTGGCCATTCCCAGAGGTCCACTGAGATACAGCGGGGCTGACGTCAAAGCTCTCCCAGCGGCTCAAAGAGTCCTGCACTAGCCGAGTGTCCAGCAGACGTGCCAGAGGTTCCCTACCTTGAGTGGCAGGAACTCCGAATATCTCGTAAATGTTGATTCGATGGAAGCCACCAGCGAGAGCACTGTCACCGGTGCTGCTGTTTCTGGAGCTGCTGTTGGGGGTTGCAGCTCCCATGACCTGATCCCTGTAGATACGTAGCTCTGCAGAGGTGATGAGCTCCTCATCAGGGATAGAAGTGAGGTTGAAGTAGAACTGCTGGGTAGTTTTGCTTTTCAGCCTGGCCAGGGCCTCCATAGACTCTACAAGAAGTAGCACAGAGACAAACATAGTGTAAGAGGTTTGGGGTGTGAAATGCATGCCAAGGATGAAACAAAGAGTTTATGCATGGTACAAGAATGAGAAACATATATGATTAAAGCCCAGTTGGCTTCATGGATCCACTGTGAGCAGGGAAATTTTGGCCATGGATGGTTTCTCACATGGTTTCTTTTGCTCTCTCGCTCTCACTCACACACACACATACCGGCAGACAACTTGCAGCCTTCTTACTGTGCAGCCAGCCAAGCTGCCACGTGGTTGTATTGAGTGGGTGTGGGCCATTGTCACACAGGCATAACACACACACATCTTTGCGTGTGTGACTCAGTGTAATAGCAGGCAAATTCTCATGGTGATGTAAGACCGTCATTAGTGTCAGGGTCATAAATTCACCTGGTTAAATGTCAGAAGATGAAAGCAGTGCGCTTCCATCTATTGATAAGATCAAACATGCTAGTCAGCCTGCATTCAAATGGCACATTTGTCCTATGAGAATTGGCTGCTGCACACAATTCCCACTATCAGTGCACATGAAAAAAAGTTGTACCATATATTGAATTATCATAAAAGATATGCATGAACAAACGAGCAATATGGAAATCAATATAAAATTGATTACATAAATGCCAAGTGTTGCATTAACCTTTATAGAACTTGCCTGCTCTGAAATATCACTGGTAAATGTTGCAGTGTGAAAGATAGTCATTCTTTTTAAAAGCCATTACCAAGAGAAGACATAGGATACTATTAATATCTAAATTCTGGGGAGAATCAATAGACCTCAAATAGAAAGCTATACAGTGTTTGATATTTTATTATTAACTTGTACGAACACTTGTAAGCCTGGAAATGCTATCCCCTCTGTAAGATAACTGTCCTGAGGCATATGAAAGTCATATACATACTGTATGTATTTAAGCTCATTGGTATTCCCCTCTATAATGTACAGTAAATGACAGAAATCTTAGTAAAAGCTGCAATTTTCTTTGAGGCAGCCCCACTTTGAACTCTTACTTTATGAAGTTCATAGATGATGTATAGACACACTTTTTAATCTGTTTGGTGTGGTAAAATAAACACAAACTTTGAACTCTGTGCTGTTTCAAAGGAGGCATTTAGGAAATTCCACCATCTCATCCTAAACCTCCCTCCAGAGGCACAAAGACCTCAATTAGGCCTATCACTTCTCATTTGATGTGGGAAAGCCCCCTGTCTCTCGTTCCCTCTCCTCTGTCCCCAATCCCTCTCTTTCTTTCCTTCCTCAGCTCCCAAATCCCCTTCTCCCTCTGTTCTCTTAGCCCCAAATCCTCTTTTCTTTCTTTTCCCCTCTCTGTCACTCCTTCTCTGTTTCTTTCTGCAGCAGCGTTCTCACTCTCTCCGTCTGTCTCTCCTCTGAGGAACGGCTGTGTGAACAAGTTGAGGCTTGTCAAAAACGTGTGAACCACAGATATGAGTGTATCAACATTCCTAATTTCTTTTTGCGCTGCATGCCAAAATAAAAGATAAAGGCTAATGTTGGGTCATTCATCACGGACCTGTCTCTGGCAGCCACTTCCTGTGTAATGGTGGAAATGTTCTATTTGGCATAGAAAATGGTTATTTTTGAAAACTGATAGCAGTGAAACTAATTATCCCAGTGAAATTAATATCAGCAGGCAGATGTGATGAATGATTAGAGCTGTTTGCTTTGATGTGCTGCACTTACATCTGTAGATACATGCTTATTATGTGGAGTAGCCATCAATTGCACGTCTCTTGACATGGGAAGACTAACAACCCTGCAGCTCTGTTAGCATAGGATGAAAGAGCCAGGGGAGCATATGTAAACACAGTCTGAACACATTCGTAATGGCCGGTGGTGTCAAGGTGTGTGCTGGCCTGGTGCAGAGGTTTCCAGTAGTGGGCAGGGAGAAGTCACTCAGCCTGGCTGCCCGGGCCAGGCTTGTTTGTAGTGTGTCAGTGTAGCCACTGGGTGTCATTGCACTAGGCCTCTGGAGAGCACCCAAGCAACCACTCAACCACCCCTCTGACTCACCCCTGATGGAAACTTCCCCACTCAAACACTTAGGACTCTGTATAAGGACTCTGTGTAGAGCCCCTATGGACTCAGTAACTTGTATGTTGTAAAAACTGGAACATGGGCCATAGGAAATTGAATGCAAGATACTGAGTTGCTATACGTGTGACAGTAAAAGTTATTTTTTATCATACATAAATCATTCTAATACCAAGACCAGGTGCAACACTCTGGTGCTCAGCAGTTAAACTTAGTATATAAATAAAGCATCAGTTCTGTTTAAATTTCACCTGTTTGATTGTTTTAGACAGTTTAAAATGACCCACTTCATCAGTAACATTGTATAAACACATAGTGTATGACTGGTGAACTAATGCACTTTATCCAGGATCTATGAACCTTCAGTGTGTGAAACTTATTCATCTGAGCAGCATATGTTGCCTTGGAAGTAAAAATGGAATTGAACTGAAACACTGAATTCAACAATCAGCGCGTATCCAGCATATAAACTAAGTGAGCAATTATGGTGTTATTGGAACGTGCGTAATGACGCACAGCGCGGAGAGAGGGGTGATTTGGAAAGAATAAGGCGCGCAACCCCTCCTCCCCCTTTTACCAAGGACTAATTTCAGTTCTGCTAAAAATGACTCAGAATTCAGTCTGACACGATGACTTTGTCATAATGCGTGTTAGTATAATGTCATGTCGTGTGTTATTGAAGTAACAGGGTGATGACTATCACCTGCGCAAAGGCACACCGCCCTTTATCCTGCTCCCGTGGTGCGTGTCTGGAAAAACTGTTTTCAGAGCCCACGCAAACACCATCAATTATTAAGAAACAAATTACCCCAGGGATACCACCGCCCCTTGATGTTTTTGAACCCTGTGACAGCTGCACCAGGGGAATGTTTGGTTAAAGGTTGCATCACTACATATATGAGAGTTAATTTAATTGTGCATGAGATGTTTGTAAGCGTGTCAGTGAGTTTTAAGCAATCCCAAACTTATTAAAGAGTTAGAAATAACTTGGACGCGTGTCACCTGTAAATGACTAACGCTCCATAAAACAGTAAAGACTCTGAAGTTCAGTCTTGACGCTCTGAGTCATGTTTAAATATAGGTTTGGGTTGTCTGAGAGAGCCGAGGAGCTCTCCGGCTGACAGGTAAAGGTATGTCACTAATACATACCTTCATGGTGAAAGCTTCTAATCGTGTTGGCCTTGCTGGCGGCTCTCTCTGCGTGTTTCCCCATGCTCTTGGGTCGTTTAGTGCTGTGGTCTCCGTTTGCTGAGTGCATGCGGTAAAGGTCCACCATGTACTGCGGCACCACGGCTTGCTTGCTCGGGGTCGGCCTGCGCCTCAGTCCAAACATATTGAGAAGCCGAAGCTCAAACTCGTTGAGGAAGCTCTCCGACTGCTCTGGGGTCTGCTTCCCGGATTCGCTGTATTTCCTCCGGCCGACCTCGGGGATAAGTCCCGTAGCACCTTCCAGCAACACCTGAGCGAGCAGCAGTACCATGAGAGAGCGGACCACGGCGACCATGATCAGTCAGTCCCTGTGGAGAAAGTTGGTTTCTGTCAATACACTGGCGCTGAGGTATTGACATGAGGTAGACACGGCAGGGGCTTCACTGCAGCATTCCCCAGACTGTGTGTGATCCCCCCCATACAGTAGGAATGATTGAAGGAGAGCAGGTTAAAAAGGGAAGACACCTCTTCACTTTGAAGTTGAACAAAAAAGGGGGCTGTGAATAACAGCGCCGCCGGCAATATAGCGCGTCTAACTGAAACAGAAGATTGATCTTAACCATGAACAGAAACATGAAAATATCAAGGTGAGGAAATTATGAAAGAGACGAACAAAAAGGGGGGATGCCACGGGAAAGACAAATCAAAGAAAGTTGCGGGGGAGACTGCAGACATAAAGTCTCCAATTAGAAGAGATAAGAAATCATGTTCAGTGAAGTGATATGAAGAGAAATGTAAGTCCGCGTAGCCCGAAAGATCACAAGAAGCATGAAAGAATGTCAGGAAAAAAGAGATAGAATACACAGCAGCAGGAGAGGCAGTCAGACGGTGCTACAAGCGTCTATTTGCAGAGGCTTTGACGGTCATGTATAATCATAAGGGATAGAGTTACTTCAAGAGGCTCGCAGGTGTTAGATCTGACGTGCGTACCAGAGCCAGATGTAGCCCGGGACAAGACATCAAAAACATCAAAAACTAAATATCATCGGAGTAGCACAACCTCCAAAGAAACAACTTTTTAACTGCATTTCTCTTTTCACAGCGTTTTCCCCGAGGTTCAAAATGGGAACGCTTTAACTTTTACGCACACACCCTATAAGCCTATATGGTGGGAGAACTGTCGATTTCCAGTTGTAAAGTAAACGCTTCCTCATGAAGCAAGTTATTTCATACCTGTTGACATTGTTAAGATTTGGTTTCTTTAGAAAACTAACAGTTAAACAGAGTTCATCAGTCTTACTTTACCTGACGAGGAAGCGCTGTGTCCGGTCGTCGTTCCACCTTTGGGCTCCGATAAATTCCACATTAATTCGTGTTTAATCCACGCTGCTTCTCCTTGGGGGACCAAAGACAGCCCATGCCCTTCGCCGATCGCCTCTCGCACATATTCTCACCAGCTGCAATTCGGGTTAGGTCTTGGTCAGCGCGGAAAGAAGAAAAAAATATGTTAAGTCTATGAGGAAGCGGGTTCGCGTAGGCAGGACCGATCTAAGTATAAAGCATCTTGGTTGAACATCTTTAAAAGAGACCAGTTCGCTGAGACAAAAGTTGAGCGGAGCTGGCTTTAAGAGAGATAAGCGCACTGAAGTGTCGCTCCTTGGACCTTGTTGCTTCGAGTTGGGGAGCGCGTCGCCTCTCCTCTGTGCGCCACAGCGTAGTGGTTGAATTGATTGGTGCCTTCTCTTCCCCCAGCGACTCTTTTTGTCGTACAGTGATGTCACCAAGGGGCTGTCAATCATTTGTCCACTATAAAGCACCTCCTGCGGACCTCTAACCCGGAGGCTCCAAACTTTTTCATGTCTAACGATGTCAAATAAACACACATTAGAGCCACAGACCCCCTTTTGATAAGATTTGGTCGTGGGGACCTCCACAGGAAGATTTTGTTTTGTAATGACTTGGGTCAGTAGAGTGAAAAATATTGGAATAGTCACTTTTATACAGTCGCCAATTTAATAAATTCTTGCTAATTTAAGTTATAGTGAAATTAAATTATTCCACAAAATACTGGGGCAGACTTTGGGCCCCTCCTCAGTGTCACCCCAGAACTTTTGAGAAACATAAGCATATATATTAAAAAAATCTCTGTCCTTATTACAAACAACTCTTTCTCTTGCATCTTTACATATCCTGGAAATTCACACCATAAAAATAGTTATAAAGTCAACAGTTAAAACCATACTGTTGTTTGTTTTTTGGGTAATTTTCCATACATAGGAATAGCAATCGTCTATTTGCATAATGTTTTTAAATAACATCAAAATGGCTTGTTACAGTCTCTAGGTGGTGTAATATTCCCATGAAAAACATGTCAACTCACACTGCTTCATAAAGAGATAATTGATCAAGGTGTTAATAGCTGGATCAAACATGTTTAGCTTTTGGATTAAGGCTAATAGATAATGGCATCACAGTGTGTTGCTTTTGTGGTTTTAAAGGATTAGACCCTGCAGAGGGACCATCACATCCTCCTGCTGAACTTCACTGTGTGTGTGGGGGTCCTTGTACTTGGGTGTCTGACACCAGAGCTGATTTACGCATGCTTCCTCCTGGCTGGATTAATCTTTTCATTTCATTCCAATTCACAGCAGTTTATCAATATATCAGAGGCAGATTTTGGCTGCACATATTGCTGTCTCATATCCACAGTACTGTGTGAGAGCCAAGTGAGAAAGTCTCAAGAGAAACCCCATCAATTTCCCAAGAAGGCCATATTTGTTCACTTACAAAACTCCATATTTTGAAACTCTGCTCGCACAAAATGGTCTCTTAAATAGGCTGCTTTGGTCTGATACAAAATATGTGTATCTTCTTTTTCTTAATGTACGTCAAATGTTATTCTTTTATGTTGAAATATTCATCTAGACTTGGGAGAGTACCTTCTGTATTTGTACAGTACATGCTCTCAGTGGCACAGAGGGGTGAGAGAAACTTTGCTGCATTGTTTTTAGCCTGTGGGGTGTAGTCAACAGCATTAATGTTTGGGTCATCTCAATAAGAAAAGCCCCCATTGATTCCCTCTAGTGACTTCCATTAGGTGATGATGGTGGGGCAGGCGGCTGTGTTTTGGCCAAAGCACCGGGCCTGTTTTCTTCGAAGAGATGGCAATAGATTAAATCCCACAGAGATCACAAGATATCTTTGTCCCCTTCCAGGACAATAACATTTTATGAGGGATAATCCCCGGATCATCCACTTAGCAATTAAAATATAGAGGGGCCTGTGGGTGCATGCCGTTACCTGAGTGGCAGTGTGCACTGTTTCTTGGCCTCCCCCTCGCTGGATCCAACTTTTGATTTTTAATGTTTTTTAGTGGTGGATCTCTTATGTTTCTTTTGCTTTCCAGATTGTTTTTGCCTTTTATTTAATTACCAGAATCAGTTAAAGATGACTTATAGTGACATAGATTTTCTGTCCAATCCTTTCCAATTAAGTTATTCCAGTCCAGTTCTTTCATTCATTTATTCTTCCATTCATTCATAAAGTTAGGGTATGAGAGAACATGCTAATTCATTCACACTGCTTAGATTTGCTCCATTGTCGTGTTAATCTGTTGGCAGTGATAGTTGGGTCTCTGCTGTTGCCAAAACACCACTTGGTGAACCGAGTGCTCTAAACCCAAACCCAGGTAAAAGCTGCTCGGCATTTAGATGCTTTAGATTGGGGGATAAGGCCTCACACAGTAAGCCGTGAGTATCTTTAATTACCCGAGTGAGAGGATTAGAAAGAGAAGGCTTTATCTGATGCTTTCTCCCTCTTTTTCTTTCTGTATATATAAGTGTGTGGTTTGAATGAGTGGGCATGTGAAGTCGTGTGTTTGTGTCCATGCTTTTTGAGTGCACGTGCACATATTGTATGTGTGTGTGTGTGTGTGTGTGTGTGTGTGTGTGTGTGTGTGTGTGTGTGCCTTGGCACAGCTTGTGTCAGGCCAGCGCTGAGGAATGTGTCTAGCCACGGCTGTTGAGGGACCTGATCAGTGATGCCCAGAGTGGTTTGAGAAGATCATGCGGCTCTGATACATTGTTTTGAGCCAGATACATCATGCTTATCTAATCGCTGCCGCTGATCCAATTACATGCTGATTGAAAGGACAACATCACAGAGCCAAACCCTGGCAGCCAGAGAGGGCAGGTAGAGATATGCTATCTGAAACACAAATGAACGACCTACTGAGGAGGGCTCTGAGAGGTTAAACTGTGACTCGGCCAGACAGCGTTAACTCAGCATGACCACCACCATTACTAGCGTCATTATTTCCTTCCAGCAGGCATTTGTTTGTTCGTGATAGTCGTAAATAGTCCCTGAAAGTTACGGCATAAAACTCAAGGTCAAGACAGAGGTATTCACATGGATCTTAGTGATCTTGGTGTAGTGTTTTTTAACACTACAGAGCCATCCGGCCCATTAGGGCAGTGGTTTACAAACTTTTTTCTGGCAATATTTCTAGATGTTCTACTCTCTTGACCAGCAGCTTATAGGAAGGGGAAACATTATTCAAGTGAAAATGCAGTTTTGTCAAAACAAGCGCATATGCAGTGCAGGGTTTCCCACACTTATGTTTAATCTCAATTCCATAATATTTCTATAACATTTATAATCAGTTTTTATGGTTTGTACAGCAGTTACTCAGTTTTCACAGATCCTGTTACAATGACATTTTTTTTTACCATACACAGGAACATAAAGAAGTAAAAAGAAAGCTTTCTGTAAAAGTAACATTTAAGTTGTTGAGCTGCAGGAAAGTTTACAGGCAAGCAATGTATGTGAGAATCTTCAGCTGACACAAGCTAAAGATTTTGTGATCCCTTGGCGATCTATTTAAATCTCCCATAACCCACAGCTGGGTTGAAAAACAATACATTAGAGCATCCGTACATCCTATAACGGTCATTTAGCTTTAGACTGTTGTTATCAGCTTAAACTGGAGTTCTTAGAAGTCCTTTTGCTCCAGCGGTATGGACTAATGCGACCGATCTCTGATCCGACCCCTGAGGCCTTCACTCTATGCTTAGGAACAACACAACTGAAATCAACTGAAGACAACTGAACACTCTCTGTCATGAATTATCCTATTTTGTCCCATCTGTAGTTGCTGTTTGACTCCCTCTTTTTCTTTATGTTATCTTCTGACCCTTGTCATCATAATTTATTACCCCCTCTGACAAGTGGAAGACAATTTGGGGCTAAAATTCAGGTTATTAGAGCACGTACACCAGCCATGGTTTTGTATTATGAAACACACAGACCCTCACCTGCATATTTTATATTTTTCTAATCATTTGAAAGTCAGATATGTTCATTGGTATTTCCATTCATCCTTCACCTTTGGGGAAATCATCTTCAGTAACCAAAGGAATAATATAGAGCTAATAGATGTATCTTTTTCTTGGAAACCCCCTTAAGGGAGAACAATGTGTAATACATAACACTTATAACAAAGTATAATGAATCTATTCAAGGGGGAATATTTGAGGTTATTTGAGGGAGATTAGGATAGAATGTGTTTTGTTGTTTTACTACGTAAATCCTGAGGAAGAGAAGAAGACATGGCTTATTGTCCTCCCGAACATGCTCATTTCTTTGCATGCCACAGTATGTGTGCCGTGTGTGTGTGTCTGTGTACGCATGTTGTGCTGGATGAGGATGGCGCGGCCTTCTCTTGTCATCACGTACATTCCAGGAGTCAGGGGGCAGACGAAGCCCTGAGATGACACTGCAGATCCAACTATTAGCCTTTCACCTGCTGTTAACAGCAACTTGGCTAGACACAGGGCCTGCATTCCTCTGCCTTGAGCCAGATGTAGTCTTAACACACAGTAACATACCTACAAGGAGATAATCTTCAGAGATGTTGCTCGAAACCAGGGAACAATTTGTTGCTGTGACTCACCTCTAATTCGACGCTCTGGCAAAGTTGCCTTTTTAATTTGGAAACCAGTAAAAACTTCATCAATCCACATGTGTTTGACAGCAGAAGCACGACTGCTGGGCTATGCCGAGCACGTGCACATGGTGCATGAAAGAGATTGTGGGGAAATGGGACACATTTCACATAGGTTGGTCCCGAAATGGAAACCCACCAAGGTCAGAGACGGCCAGCTAGAAAGCCAGAGTCAATATTTATGGATACTGAACATGTGGCACACTTCTCTACCCACTAATTTGAGCAACAAGTCCACCTCCAGATTATATGGCCTCTCTGAGATCACAAAAGAGGGTCCAAACCTTGCTTGCATGTTTCAAATATTGTGAAGCACGTTGAGGTTGATCACTGACTGGAAGCTGTGCATAATTTGGCAAATTGGCACACTGTTTATTTGTTTGTGTTTTAATTTCCTGTGTAAATAGGGGATAAGGCAGCTTTGATCCGGCAATGAGGGTTGCTATCCAGATCTGCAGTTTGTAATTATCAGCATCATTGGTATAGATATCACTGTAATTATCATAGTGTGAAACGACTTTTGGTCGGCTTTTATTAAAACCAAAAAGGGAGAATTGCATATTTAGATTTTAAGTCCTTTGTCACTTGTCTCATATCAGAAAAATGCACGCATTGACTTTTATTTATGACACACATGTCTTTTGAAGTCCAAACCATGTCCTTGTTTCTTGTTCTTACACATGCTGAACAGTGAAGTGAAGTTTGATGCCTGGTGCTCTGACTACATAACAGTAATAACACCACACAGCTATAAAATCAGTATATCAGTACGGAACATTTAGCTCTGTACGGACCTCACACTTTAACAACTTACAATAGGAATCATATAAACACATGCTTCATGTAGCGAACTAGTTGGGATGAGAGTCAGCTACTTCCATTTCAGAGACAGAGAGAGAGAGAGAGAGAGAGACATAAATACAGGGATCTGCCCTTTGAATGCAGCTCCACTCATAAAGACACCATGCGTCACTCAATTATACGTCTGCATGATTAGAAGCTTGAGCTACATAAACAGCCAGCGTCAAGATTTACATTTTACCGCTTAAGCACAAGCAGCTGTTTACAGGCCATGGAAGGAAGGAAAACACTTAGCAAGTATCTATACATGAGAGGGAACTGGGTCGCAAAGATGGTTTCAATTAATAGTTGTTTATGTAGATCCAATGCAATACTTGCTGGAATTAGTTGATTGCTTTTTGTACTCTCAATGCTACTGCTTCTGGGTTTTAAACATGTCAATATGTGTATGCAGCTGATTTAAGCTGCCAGTGTGAAATGAAGCTTGTTTCCGTGCAATCGCAGGGCCCTTTAAAGGTTCAGGAAACCAAAAAGACAAATAGAAACATCCTGATAGAAGTGTTGTGACCTTCACAGGCAAACACAAACTGACAGCATTTTCAATCACTCGCTGGATAAGGTGAAAGAGCAACACTCTCCATATACTTCATCTGCAGTGTCAAGCCATAAGTAATAACACGCACTGTAGCTTCAAATGTCGTCTGCTTTCACAAAAACCATTTCAACTGCACACGATGAGATTAGACCATTGCATGACGTACGAAATTGCCAGAATTGGGTTGTCTTATCATATGTGAGATACCAAGAAGGTTAGACAAAGCTGAGCATCTCATATGAAACAGAGCAAGGCCAGTATATCAGCATTTTTAAGGATAAATATTCACAGAGATATTAAACACTAAAAGCTATGACGATTTTATATGTAGATAATATTAGGTATGCAGAAACACATCTTACTGCTAATGAAGCAAAAAACATCTCAAACACACACAATATTGGATAGAAGAATTACATGTCTGCCTATATCATAATGGAGCGTTTTACTATTTTTCAGCTCATTGTTTTGTTTTTTATGGCCCACAACTTCACTGTTTTGATTCGCTTTCACGGCCCTCATCAGCGTCGAATTTCAGCCGCTGCAGGCAGCTGTTTCCTGCGAAAAAGCTCTGATAAACCCAGTGTAACCTATCCACCCAACATTAACCAGCAAACAGACAAAGTTATCAACTAGCTAGTGAACGCAGTCGAGCATTTCGCTGCTAAATGGCAGGATATTTCTCTTAAGAGTTGGTGGAGCCCAAAACAAAGCTAATAGAGAGTGAATTTTTGACTTACATTTGTCGGGAAGGCAGAAACACGACTCCAAACGAATGCTAATGATGTCCCAAAGCAGCTGAATGTGTAAATAAGCTACTGTTTGCTAACTAGATTGCCATGTCAACTTAAAAAGGTGATAATTTGTCAGAGTTGTATTTATAGCTTGTTTCTGCTGCCCCCAAGTGGCCAACAAAATCAGTTAATGCAGGTTTAAGGGTGAGATAAAGAAACTGGCTAAGCTACACTAGTGGTGTTAGCAACCTTATAAGAGCAAAAAATTACATGTTATTACATGCTTGCTGTGCTGCTGCTAATGTTTTAACTTTTTATAGTCTTCAGTACTGTATTTTCTTTTAAAGCTAAATAGGTCACCTCAGAGATAGAAAACAGAATAATTGCAACCCCTATTTGCTGACAAACTGAGGTTGGACATTTTTTTTATTTATCTATAAATCTATTTCTTGTCTTTCCCTTGATTTAAACACCCACGCAGTTATTAGCAGCACTGTGCATCGCAGCCGTGGGGGGAAAAAAAAATCTACAACATCTTTATACAAATACATACAAGCTGTAGCAAAATGCAAACATTGGCGTTCACATGGTTGAAGTTAGTCCGGAACAAACCCATTTCATTGTCACATTTCATTATCATGGTGTCGTGCTGAGTCTGATTCCAGCCGTACAGCCTGGAGGGAGCAGAACAGCAGGGTTGTCTGACAGGGGGAGAGAGGAGGCTAGTAGGCTATAGGGAGGACCTGATTGTACTCTGGCATCCACAGAATGACATTATAGCTGTGTGGTTTCATGATAATAATAATCTTCAGAGCAGCTGTATAAACATTTAACTGACATCCACTCCCTGGGCAATGCAGTATGTATCTTTAACTTCTACTAGGGCCAGTCTGATGCAACTATTCATTTCTCCGCCCATCTCTCGCTCCCTCTCTCTCTCTCCCTGTCTGCTTGAGATACATGATCCATGTTAGTATTTGCTGTAAATGTCAATGGAAAATGAATGTTCACATCACATTAAGCTTTCAACATTTGAAGGAAAAGCACATCATGTTACGAGAAGAAGCTTAGCGGGATGATTTACTGTGTGGACTCGCACGGAGCTGCGACAGTTGTCTTGCTTCATTCACTTTGAAAAACTGGGAAACAGTTTTCAAAAATTTGGGACTCAACAGAGGCCAATAAATTTAGACAAACCCTTACTCTGGCCCCTCACAATGTAGCCTATTTCCTGGTAACATTTGTCTTAATTCGTGGCAGTTTGTGTAAATATTTATGTCACTAAACTAACTGTTCTGTATACAGTAAGCCCCCCAATCTTCCCTGGAATGTGATTTAATTGGCGGTTTCCTCTGTTTATCCTGTTTCATACGGTTATGGGCGAGCTTACTGTAATGAATAATCAGGTAGATAAAATGTGGCCTTAAATTAAATGTCCTCCTTAAAGGAAATCAAATGAAGGTTAATACCCGTTTCATGCCCCCCGTCTGTAATTCACATTCTCTCATCACATGCCAGATTACCATTATGTGTCATTTGTAATACAATAAACAGACTCCAGATGGCTTGGATTCTCTTGAATATACACAGAGCAACAGAAGCTATGGGGAGAGCTGCTGTATTTTAGTGTGTAGTCACTTTGCCTCAGACAGCCAGGCCAGCTCTCTTTCAGAGGCTGGCATATTATATCCGGAAAACTTGCTTGCTCAGACTCATAATGTGAGACAAGGAAATGAGGACAACAATTAAAAAAGGTTCAGGGTTTGGAGATTAGTGTGTGTTGTGTCAGTTACAATAAGAGTAGATGATTGATCTTGAACAAACGCAACCATATTGAGAGGTTCTTTTTCTGCACTGCTCTTCCTTGATGTTTAAATTTGTCAGGCCGGCAGTGAAGTGAGCAATATCAAAGTAGTGTCCTTGTGCCTCACACATCTTTGACATTGTGCAGCGGAGCAGGCAATGTAAACGGAAGGCAAGAAATGAGAGTTTCTGATCTCCCAATTCATCTTGGCTCTTGCCTTGTCGTTGCACGCTGTGCTTTTTATATCCATATCGTGGAGTTTTGCCACAGCGCCACAAACAGACGTGTGTGGAGGCTGGTTCTTTTCCAAAACACACTAAAAACATATGCATGACGTATGACATGTCAGCTGCAGACTTACCTAAACACCTCTGTTATGATGGCTATCTCACATCCGACAGTGATGTATCCGTGATTATTTGGCCTCTCTCCATTTGGGGCAAGGGACAAGGAAAAGACCACTAGTTCGGTTTATGCATGGATCATTGAGGAACACTGGGCCTCTTGTCAGTATGTCGAATTTTACCCCAGAATGAAACATTCTGTTTTCCTAACCTGGTTAAGTAATCACATTACCTAAGACTCCATAAAGTGGAACAAACAGTAGCATATAACCCTGACTTCTTTTTATGTGCCTTGAGTGACAGATTGGCTTTCATCAAAGGGGCAAGTAAAGAAGTTATATAGTCATTTTGCTATGCTAAGAATACTAAATTGATCCTCATATGTAGAACATCTGGTGAAAAGCAATTTCCACCCAAGTGTTTTAGTATTTCCTCCTAATTAATTTCACATGTACATGACAAGAGTGAGCGGCCTCCCAGAACCAAGGCACAAAAGCCAGCTTTGTTTCACCGTTAGAAAAGTCATCTGTGGTTCCTGGTTAAAAACTTGCTGGCGCTTTGACGCTTGAAATCAGTGCTGAAAGCGGCATTTTCGGGGAGAAAAGTCACATCTCGCGCCTCAGTGGCACAGGGGGCTAAGGGTTTACGTTTACATTTGGTCAATTGGTGTCTCGTGGAGCAAGCAGAGCATGTCAGGCAGAGTTGCATGAAACAGGCGAAGGTGAGATAGAGCAAGCGCAGAGCCTGCACAGGAATGAGTGAAAAGTAAGTGCTAAGCCACCAATCCAAGCCATAATGACGGAGTGAGCTTTAAAAATGCAGAGTATTAGAAGCAGTTCTTGGATCTGTGCATGAAATGCTTGAAATTGTCTATCTTGACTCACAGCACCTTTAAGTAACAATTATGTCAAAGCAGTGGACAGAGGAATCCCTCATTATAATGTAAACCTCACTTTTCATTTGATCTCCCTTATGTGCATCAGCTTTACATGCAGGATTGCCAAATATAACAGCATTTGTTGCTGATGATCTAGATCATCAGTAGATTTACCATTAATGTCATGTCATACTGCTATATCACAACTGTCTGAGAGACAGGCGTCTCAGCTTGTGAAGGTGATTGTGCTGCTGTAAGACACAACACTTCTTGTTATTACTTGTCCGGATGACAAGTCAAAAGAGCTCCGAGAACATTGGTGTCGACAGATGAAAAGTTGGCTTGATCAGATTAATCATTAAAGTGAGAGATACGAGCATACCGCGGCATTGTTTTTAACACAATCTTGATGCCACTGAATCTGAGATGTGTGTTTGGATAGGGCGTCTGGGACCACCTGGGTGAATCTGACTTTTGTTTGCCAAAACCGCACATTTCTCACCTGAAGGTCTTTACAATGGGGTTCCCCCCAAGAGAGTCAGAGAGTCTGCTTTTCATCTCCCCGAGCTCTTCATCTTGAGAGGAGATGTGATGCATGGCTACAGAAGAAATAACTGTCCAGAGGTAGCTAGCGGAGGTCTTGTCTGTACATAGGCGAACAAGAAAGGGCGGTATTTACCCACACAGATGTAGAGGCGAGATACAAGCAGGTGTTTACAGGAATGTTTGAAGTTGAAGGGAGATGGTGTGCTCCGATTAGAGCCCTGAGTAAGACGGACACTGTAGGTGTTTCTGCTTACACAGAATGAAGAGTCCTCATCCCTCCTTATCTTTTCATTTCTTCTTTCCATCTGCTATGTGTTTTGATAGCTAAGCTTGACTTTCAACTCAATTTGGCACTGGGGAGGCATGACATATTGCCATTCCTAACATATTCTTGCTTTGCCTTTTTATTCTACCAGTGACAGCAAAATAGCCGCTGTTTGCCTCCTGGGAAAGAATCCATCACACTAACCTCCCCGTCTGTAGCTGTGTTTCTGTTCGTAGCATAAAGAGTTCAAGGATTTCTATTGTTCCGAAGATCGCTGTTACCTCCTCTTTTTGTGGAGTTCAGCTGCTGCACCCAGCGCTGCACTGGCCGCAGTGAAGAAGCCCTCCTTTCTATTGCAGCTTCAAAGCATTTTTCCCTGGGCGGCAGAGTTACAGGTTCTTTGTGGCATGGGTTATTTGTCAGAGGGTTTGGAGAGTGACTTGTTTCACTCTGTTCTCTGAAAAAGGCCCGTGCGTGAGTGCTTGAGCAGTCTAAAGTTACAGCCATGAGCCCCAGTATTACAACCTGATGACTGACAGGAAAAATGGGGTGAGCTCTTTTGCTGGGCTCTAACAAAAACACCAATAAGAAGGAGAGGGAAACAACAGATTAGACTACTGATCTCAATCTGCTCTCCTTTGGTTATTGGGAAATAATAGCTCTGAAAAGGAAGTCATTTAAAAGGGCCTTTAATCAATTCCCCTTTGACGAGCAAGCGGCATGAAAGGCTGGAGCGAGAGGGAGAGCGTGCTCCTATAGCCTGAACATTTTGGTGTGGGGGAAGTACGGGAGAGATGGGCTCTAATTTGTGTTCTCATGGTGTCCAGGCATCTCCAAAGCACTCGATCACCACCACAGCAGGCCTTGATGCCATGTGTGAGTGTAAATGGTTCCAAGGCTCCCTGGTGGTAAAATCACATTGCCAAAATGACCACCAACTCTAAATGAAACACTACCCCCTTTTTAAAAGGTCCCATTCAAAACCCGGTGGTTTTTTTAAAAGGCGCATAAGGTAGCAATTTCCCTCAAATATGGCGTAGCCCAATAACTGTTGAAGTAACTGACACCATGTCAGGGCGAATGAAAGAATTTTTTTTTACAATATGTATGAAGCATTAGCTAGATTTAAGATAGTAAAAATGGTAGTAAGGAATGTCGTATGTGTATGCAAACGTGTGCAACCTCAGGAGTTGTACTACAGAGAATGTACTACATTCTTGAACTGTAATTCTTTACCTCTTTTTGTTTTATAGTTACTGCCAGAGTAGAAAGGTCTGTGTTCTGAGTGACTACTTTGTTCATTCCAAAGCATGCACAAATCTGTTTTAAGTTCAAGAGAGGAGGAACCCTTTAATTTAAACCCTAAAAATGAAGTCATTCATTCCCTGCTAAACTGCACTGTGACCCATAAGGTTAGGTAAACAAGTGTCCCTTGCATTACTGTCAAAAAGTCCCAGCCCCTCGCTCTGCCGTGATGTAAACTCCCACTATCCTGTTACAGTTGCATGAGGAGAAACTGGAGGGGTGGCAGAAAGGAAGGGGAGAAATGTATTCATGTGTGCTTTTTTTGACGACAGAGGGAGGGAAAGTCAGTACCTGAGGCTGTTCTCAGGAAGGTGTCCTACAAGGAAAGACGCTGTCTTCTTCCAAAGCAGAAAACTGAAGAAGGGAGGACAGACCACAATGCGCTGAGCCCAGCAGGCCTGCTCAGATCTATTACCAGCTCCAGCTCCAGCTCCAGCATGGGCTGGAATGTGAGGAATCCTACTGGGCTGGGGTTCTAGTGCAGGGGTCCAAACCTCACATGGCTGCTCACACTCATTTTTCCTTCACTTTTAGTATTGTATTTGGATACATGATTGTAATGCAGCAGGAACTATTACTATCAAGCAATAGTTCTGGGAAAAAGCTGCAGAAAAACTTGAGACCTTAGTCATAAAATGTACAAGACAATTGTAGGGATACATCCTGAATATTGGAAATATATGGATTTTTAAGATTTCAAAAGAAAAAAAAATCAAACAAAGCATCTGTTTATTTAAAAAAAATGAATGAACAGCAGCAGCTTTGGCATGAATAAGAATTATACCCTGGATATCGCTAATGTGACACTAATTGCTTCTTAGTCTGTCAGAGGACAAGAGGGAGAAGAGACAGAAAGACAGAGGATGAGAGAAAAGGGGGAGAGAGAGTACCGGGTGCTGACTGAGGGCAGTAATGACTGCCAATGGAATGCCTACACCCATAATCCTCTCTGTCACCGCTGACAGATCCTCTTGACCTCTGAACTCCTGATGTAAGGAAGGAAAAAAAGGAAGTCACAACTTAATAAAATTACCTGGTGGTTAGCACTTGTTTGGCAGTTGTCTTTGCCTGGTGGACTGTTTACATAGATAAAACGTGTTGGTGACAATCTCTTCAGTTTGAGAAGCTACATGATAGAGTTTAACCTCCTGCTGTTTTGTATATGCCCTTTGATTGTTGTTCTGCATATGTGTGCACTCCAACATATATGGTCAAAGGGCAAATTTTGTAACAATAGCAGTGAGTGTGAACACTGAGATACATGGAGGTGCTATTTCACATATTCTAGCTCTTTGAAAAACACAAATCCAGATATTCCAGATAGCCATTCCTTCTCTGACACGGGCACTGTAGTGCTTTCCTGTGGTTCGTCTGGCTAATCACTGACACATTACACAAGTATCTGACTGTGTGTGTATGTGTGTGTGTGTGTGTGTGTTGGAGGCACACTGCGATCTATATTTCAGCAGGCGGGCTTGGTTTGAAGACATGGGCCAAAGCTGTCAAAAGTTTGTCATCGATTCTCTCTGCCTTGTCATCAGTCTTATCTGATGGCACTGTGTTTCTCGCTCCATGTTCTCCTCCCTCATGGCTAATGCAAACACAGAATCCCTGTGCTTGGGAAATTCAGAGGAGGGCCTCCAGAGGGCCTCTTAAACAATTTGTAGGTTTCTGTATAGTAGATGTATTTATATATAGGCTATTTCTCCTCGTGCTCTGGACACCAGCTTGTAGTCATTTTATTATAATATAATGCTGCTTGTCATATAATATTTGTCATTTCTGATTTGTGTCTTTTGCAGTCTCCGTCCTTTTAAAAATTACTTAGAACAGAAAAAGAGAATTGTGCTGTCAATATATTTTCAGTCAAAGTACATTGCAGGATAGATACATATGCTGGATTACATAGACTATCCTCCTTTTGTTGACATAGTTATGATATAGTTAGGTGAAACTACTGTACTTTCTAACTTTTTGGGAAAATTCTAGACTTATAACATTTAGTCTAGTACTCTTTACATTACATGTACCCTACCAATATATTGGCTTTACATTCTTCTACTTTGGTGTTTGACAGTGGCACTCAGTAGCGTTACCTTCCCGACACTGTGACTGGAAGTGGGATATAACCTGTTTTCTTCAGCATTCTGTAAACTAGTAAACTACCGGCCAACCAGCAGAAATTCCCATCTGATGGCATGTTACATGCTTACGCTCTTTGCAGTGTGTACATTTGTTTAGCAGGACAGTTGTGTCTTTATTGTTCATCCCACCGATCATATATGACTATAGGATGATACTATTGTGCACAGTCCTGTGTGTAAGCGTGTCATCATCATGTTTCTGGCCCTACTCTCTTCCTCCTCCTGAGTCTGCTGCACTGACAATTCGTTTGACAAACATGCAATCACCGTACTTACAGACAGCCCCTTTAGTTAGGGTAGAGCGCAGTGTGAATTATGGTTGAGATGGAAACCTTTGAATTATGGGTAAGCTCTGAAGTGCCTCTCGTCCAGGGAAAGAAGAAGAGGAGGAGGAGGAGGAGGAGGAGGAGGAGGAGGGATCTTTACAGACTTGTGCCACAGAGGAGTGCTGACAGAGAACTGGCTCGGCAAACTGCAGCAGAACCAGAACAACAAGAGGCTAACCCAAACATGGACCAGCAGAACCGGAGAAACCCAGCCTGGGCAGGGTCAGACGGTGCATCTCACCGCGGAACAGTGAGGGAGGTTGACGGCGCGTAACCTCTCACCAGTCGATCCGCCATTTGCTCAAGCCAGCTCTGCGAACACACGCTTGGAAAACAGCATTGCAGGCATTCCTGCCTAATTGTACATTTGTCCTCTTTCAAAGGGAAGAAGTGTTAGGCCAGATACAAAGAATCTTGGGATAGGGCGATAGGGCCAGCATCCGTCCCTAGCCTCCTGAGGGCTATTTAAAGGTACAGTAGGCTGTATTTTCCGCCGCACAGTGAGGCACCCACCCTTCCGCCTGGCTCCATATTGGAACCAGATGCTGCTGGATGCGAGGCCCCACTAATTTAAGTGGACAGGGCAGATGGAAGCGACTCGCCCTGCATGCATACCACCCCCTGTTGGCTTTCATGTGATGAAAAATCTCTGCAGTATGGCGGGGGAGGTCCATTCAGTGATACACACATGCACCATTCACACACACTTTAATACAGCATAAACACACATTGACATACGCGCATGCTCTTGTGCTTTCAGTAACTGTTGTACACAACCACAGAGACATAGCAACACAACATACACACGTACACAAACACGCACACTCTGGAAGATATGATGGACTTTTTCTGTTAGAGAAAAAGGGATTATACACCATGAAATAGCAGCGTAATCCCGAAAATTATTTTGACAGAACCGAGCTGTACTCCTTCCAAATGTCTACGTCTACAAAAACATGGTCTGTGGTGTAATTGAAAGCACAGAAAAGATACATTTTAGTAAAAAAAAAATCAATTTCTAGATTTGAAAAAATGTCAAGGTAATGTAAAACAGCATATCTGCACACTGAGAGCAAAGTTTTGACAGTCTCAGAAAATATGTAATATTGTTGGCAAGCACGACACTAGTTGTTTGGCAGCTTTCTCCTTAAAATTGATATTAAATTCCATTAAAAATCTGAATAGGTCCAGAAAATGTTGCTAGCCTCAATAGAAAAACACCACCCACTAACTTACTCATAAAATTTCTCTTTTTTGTTTATATTCCAAACATTCAGCAAGTGCTGAAGTCTCTTCTCTCAGCTGTGTATTATGCTGAATACCCCCACTAGTTAGAGGAGAAGGACTAAAGCCCTGTCAGCAAACGCTCATCACCTAGTAGGAAGACACTGATGCGGCGCTAAGCCTGCAACCCTATCCCGCCATAAATTACAACAGCACCTAGCAACCGTAAGAACTATTGTATCGTTCCTCGGTGTGCGTAAGTGTGTGCGTCTGTGTTTGTGTGTGTACGCATGTGGTGTGAGTGCATGCGTATACGTACGTGTATGTCTGCATAAGAAATAGCCCTCCATAGTGTGTCCTTTGTCTGGTGAGGTGACAGGTAATTGAGTCAAAGAGGATGGAGGAATTATGGCTGGGAAGCAATTTGAAACGTTGCAAGGCTTTAGAGCCAAACCCTCACTGGTGGTTAATTGCTCTGTGACACAGACGCATGCAGTCCTTTTGCTGGGTCTAAGTTAGTGTGAAATGAAAATGTAATGCTTATATATATGAATACAGTTTTCGAATAAGATGTAGCAAATCCCAAATCTTTTCGTAATACAAGACACTCTCAAGGACAAGAATAGTTACATAAATGGGAATATTCTCATATATAATGATCAAACTGGGATTAAACGGTTTGAGAACTTTGAATAGTTTCATTTTTTTCTGTACTGTCATACATGATCTTGAGATAACCATGGCATTTGCACTGAGGCGACCAATCAACAAAGTTCCTTTGTATTGACAGTCACTTGCACACACCCGTTGTCTCATCCCTTGGGGTCATCTGGTGAATGTACGCTAACTGCGAAGAGAAAACTTGCAGATTGGACAGGAAATTTCCTCTTTGATAGCGCATGTTTGTTTAGCTGGACTTGGTTGACCTGTGTTGACCTGTCTCCTCAAGCTCAGCAGTCCACAGCCAGAGCCCTGCCTTGCACCCACAGCCATCCACCAACAGAACAAAATTTACCACGCTGCTTTATAACAAGCAAATGAAAGCATTATCTAAACGACTCTTTTTCTATGGCACTGGCAGGGAATGTGTGTACATCAAATAGATTGATATTCAGTAAAACAGGAGTGGAATACATCAGATTAACATTGTATTCCGTGTTAAAGCTGTCATAGTTGCATGCCCTATTGGTGATCCTGACTCTGAGTCTTTGGCCATTGCGTGACCTTCGGGCCATTATGGCTTTTGACAGCTCCATTCAGTGCATATTAGATAAACATGTGTTGGGAATCCCCCTCTAGGTGTACAGTAAATATGCCTGATCTGTGTGGAATTACGTGTGATTATCCAGAACAGGATTCCTGCCCCAGCCCAACGCTGAGAAAATTAAGTAGGTGACTCATTCAGAATTAATGTGCTGTGGCCCCTGAATCCCTGTGTTAAGAACAAGGGCACCTTTCGACCAAGAAATCTGAGCACAGCAACGATGACACACACACACACACACACACACACACATATATGCAAACATGCATTAAGGAACACACACAAACACAGAGGGGTTAAGGGGTTGCTTTGTTATCATGGAGGTGCCCTGTGGCTGTGATTAAGCGTTGTTTTCACTATCCCCCTGGTGTCCTAAAGCTTAGCTAGATGTCACAGCTATGGCAAGAATGCTCGAGCAGAGAGGCCAAGAAGGGGTCACAGCTAGGATGTAAACATCAACATTTTCTTTCTTGAAAGGATTTAGGCCCACTTGAAGGGAAAAAGCTCTACCACAGCACAAAGCCTGATCCCTAACTCCACACCTGGCCTTAGGCACAGACCTATGACCAGCTTACCTCCACCTAATCCTCCATTTAAAACCATTTGTGGGGCACAAAACTGACCTTAGATCAGCATCTTAGTGCGGCCTAGGCTTAGTCAGCACTGGGTTGTTCCTGCGTGTGGGGATTGGGAGAAGGGCTTTAGCTACAGATCGCTATCAGAGCAGACAGGAGTTTTACGCCCTCTCTGGAACTGTGCCATAGCGGGCCATGGACAATAGGCCCTTTGTGCATTGCTGATTGGCAGCTCTACTCATAACAAACATACTAAATGGTAAAGTCACAGTGGGAGGTGCAGGGGTCTGATAAATCCTGCTTTTCATTTAGACACAATGATGCCTTTTGCTTTGTCAAGATGTCAGTTTTGAAATGACAATTGGCCATTGTGTAACTTAAAGATGATTAGGGGAATGCCATATAGGCAAGCTATGACTCGGAAAACAATAAATGGCTGAGGAGACATACAACATCTATCTCTCCATTTTATTCCTCTCCAGAAGAGAGCCCACTTCTCTCTTCCAGCTGTGCGTAGATGGTTTGAATTAGCCCCGCCATCTCCCCAGAGGATGAGCTGTAATGATGCAAATTTAGGGCCTTTCTGACAAGACCTTGACACTTGATATGTTGGTCAACTCCCCGTTCCATGTTGGTTTTACCAATCCATAAATATTGAGTCCACAGGGACTAGTGGAAAGAAAAGAAAAGAAAAAAGAAAAACTGAGAAAAGACCAGAAAGAAAGATTGGGTCTAATAGCCTGACTCTATTCTGTTGTAGTGTTACAGACCTGCAGCCCCATCTACTGTTGCGCCAGACAATAGGAGCAAAAGATGCCCAGAGGCACAGATGTCTGGGGTGAGCCTGTCTCTTAACCAAAGCAATACCCAGCTGGGAGGGAAGTGGTCAAAGGGAATGGCAATCGATTTTGGCCAGACAATTCTGTCTTGTTTGTCATGTGTTGTTATTGTTCGGAACTGTACTGTGAAAACTAGATTTCAGTAGCTACATCTCCCTTTCTCTTTCTCCCTCACTTTCTTAGTCTCTCCCTCAAACATGTGACCGTGGTTATGCTAACACAGCATGGGATGTGAACCATTTTTAGGCTGCGGCCACAACCATGGCATCTGCAACCCTTCCACTGGCCTCATCTGGAAGTTGCAAAATCTGGATTCATGTGGCGAATGGATATATTTAAGTAAATATTAAGAAAAGCAGGAGTTGTGTTTGCAAAACCTGGAATTTAATAACGTCTGATATTTCATGACAACTTCAGTGATTGTGTATCAAGTTTTTTTGCTTGCAAGCACAAGTACAGTATGTAAATAAAACAACAATGTGACAACTGCTGCCATGCAGACACCCTCATAGCTAACAGTGTGGCTACCCTACCACCAAAACATAAACATTGTTTTTAATGTTTGGAGCCAAGCTCTGCATTCTGGTCACTGAGGGCTAATTTACTGCAGGATCTTTGCACACGAATGAATCCAGTGAAATGTGTGAAATATGATATGATGTGTCATATGATTACTCCATATTTGTATAGGTGTAAACTGAACAATTACTAGTGTTTGTCAGTGGTTTGAAGTGGCTGTGTTTTCCTTCTCTGATCATTTTGACATGCAGATAATGAGTTCTTTCTGACAGAGTGAAACTGGCCCAGCTGCAGCTCTGCAGGTGAATGATGTCTCCTACTTCCTGGCTGTGAAAGGGCTCTGTGTGGTCCTAGTTTCTTTACATCATACCAAAAGGTGCACGGATCGGGAACCTGTCATCCATGTTGCCATTTGATATTCAAGAATACTTAGTTGATTGTTGACATTACCAACTGACCTTTTTTTGTTTTTGGTGCCGTGTGTGTGTGCTTGTATAAAAGTGTGTGTGTGTAAAGCTTCTGTAGAGGTGTATAGTATCCACAGCTGTGAGGTAACTGCGCCTATAATCTGTCTCACCAGAACTGTGTAACCTGAGTTAGAGTGAGGTTAAGGGTCAGTTATTGAACTTGAATTACACTGGGAGAGGCCTCCCTCGGCCCCTCACCACCCCACTCAGCCACCCTGTGGGGTTTGTTTGTTTTCTCTCCCAGTCTCTCCCAGAGCTTACCCAGTCCTCTGTAATGAGTATTTAATACACACCCTCAGACATGTTTACACTGCATGTAACAGCACTGGCCGTGTGATCTTGCAACACACTCAGACATGTGTGTCAAAGTATATGCTTGTGTGTGTGTGTGTGTGTGTGTGTTGCAGTGCGTGTGTGTATGTATACATGCATGCATGCGTGTTCCCTTTCATTCCAACTCCCACCCTCTATTTTCCTTATTTCTGAAGTCTGTAGCCTGAGGGGAAGAACACCTGCCAGTTTTTTTTCCCTCTTCAATCTCAGATAAGACAATAGAAGTAGTAGAGGTGTTTGGTTACACACAGAAACAGAGCGAGGAATGAGACATATTAAAGCCTCCCCTGTCTCGCCCACAAGGTCGCTGCAACTCTCCAGGTGTGAATAATGTCAAAAAAACACATTTTTGTGTCAGTGGAGTCGGGTTGGGGAGCAAAAGAGCTTCAGCATTTTGCTTTAAAGTCATAATTTGACCTGAACCACAGGCCCTGGGCCCCCTCTGCAAGCTGTTAAGTTTTTAACATATCATTTTTCACTGCACATGTTCCGTGTTATGTTAGTTACCAGGAATTTGGATTGAATGGACAATGAAGTTCCTGAACCTTGAGAGAAGGATTATTCTTAATCGTAAGCAGAGGAGAGCCACCAGGGAAGCGTAAAGTTATGCCACAGCACTCTCTGTTGGTGAACAGGATGCATTGTCCCATTAAGCCTTGAAAGTCCCAGTAAGGCTTTGGTCTTTTTATAGGCAGGAAACCACATCCCTGGTGTCTTTGAAGAGCTCGTATTCACTAAGTAGTAGTTAGGCCTGCCAGTACTTACTCACTATTTTATAAGTATGAGTGGTAGAGGAACTCTTTGAACTGAACCCATTTAGAATCCCAAGGCTGATGGTTTCATAATACAGAAGTAAATAGACTATAGTCACATAATTAGCAGGAATGCCCATGAATTACTGTTGAGTGTTTTCCCTTGCACAGGTGGATAAGAGAAATGGTCGAAACCGTTTGGCTTCATAGGATTTTGATCCCTGTCCCTGTAGTTGGTACCCAACATGCAGTGTGTTGATTTTGCACACATACACGCACGACTATATACAGAATTTTTATTGTGACACCCACTCCCAGCTCAAGAAGTCAGAGACTGTAGTTACATACTGTCCAATTAATTGTCCAAGGGAAATTTGCAGTTGGCCATACCAGTGTCGGGTCTCTGAAACCACACCAGAAAGCACACAGGAAACTGTTACATTTTGACCAATAAAACCTTTCAATTATAGTAAAATTATAACCAGTGAATTCTGCAGTGTCCAGGATTATAGCGTACATGGCTGACACGCAAGACATTTTACAAGCTTTTTAGTATGTTTCTCCAATGTTTGTTATTGAACAAATCATATATTCATATAGCATTCTGACTCGTTAACAATAACACTGATAACTCACTGTCACGTACAGTCAAATCTATTCTTCAAATGATGAATTAATTTTAGATAAGGAAAAGGGATATTTCTTTTATGTATTGTGACTTAAGTTGATTATAAATAAGGAATGGTTAATTGTGACAATTATGACACAGAAAAAGGAGGGCAACTGTTGAGTGCAGAAAAGTGAGAAATTCGATGTGTTTAATATGTGCACAAACTCGGCACCCTCCCTTAGGCAGCATAAAGAACTTTATGTTGACGTGTCTCTAGAAATAGAGAACATTCAGGAAGATAAATACATCATCATATAAAACCATAAATACAAAACAATAATGGGATGTTTACACTATTGATAAAGAGTATTATATATGTGTTAGAGGAAGAGTGCCAAGCTTGAAACATGTTGCAATCCAGAGTAGCTGACGATCCAAACCTTTTCTGTGTTCCTCGTGCCATTGAGTGTCTGGCCATACCATTTATACCATGGTCATTACCCCTTTACAGTAATATTTGTTTCCATTGTCGGCAAGTTGGCATAATAATGAGCAGAACTACTTTATGGAAATATTGCATTTTTATTTTTGTATCAATGTGATGAAGTAACCTGATTTGTCTCTTATTGTATTTGATGGATTAGCCAAAAGCAGACATTCCTGTCCGGTTATTTTACTTATAAAGAGTTTCTTAATTGATTTTCCAGAAAATGTTGTATTTCACAAAAATACATTAATATTACAGTATAATAGAGGCTTTTAACCATTACATCCTCTGCTACTGTAGCTTTGATTTAGTGTCTGTTACACAGTTTTGTCTGTGGTGGATGTTTTCTTCTACACGTTCCAAATACGCTCCAAACAACATCGTGTCAAATCACAAAATAGGATTTTGATCATTCTATTAATACATAATTCATATATAATTCATATGCCATCATTTAAGGCTGTTTACTGTATACAAACATTTATCATATTTATTCAAATATACTGTATATTTAACATACAATATCAGAAAGTATTTAATACATTGTATAAATTGCAGTACGCAGGAGTTATTTGTCTGAATCATTTTCCTGAGTTCTGCTAAATTCAGTCGTATGACACATCATATGTAGACCAGTTTGAAAACACATGCTATCACAAAGTGCACTGGCAGGAGAGCTCCAGAAGATGCTGCTAATGTACAGCCTTTGTGCGGCGTGATTCTGTTTGGGTTCATAGAGAGGACAATGCAGGCATCAACTTAAAGAGACCCTTTGCCATTCCCAGAGGCCTTGTTTCTACATTCATATACTGCCGTCCTCAATCCTCTCGCCCTGTCACATCTGAAAGGCCAGGTAACTGATTCCCAAACAACGATTCAAATTTTAAATTCTGATTTGACTGTGAGGTTGATAGAGACATGTTTTTTTTTGCATCCTGTCAGACCCAGCGGGCACATTGGCAAAACAACACTGCATTATTCTCACATAGAGCTGTGCTGGCATAGAACTCTTAATTTAGAAAGACATTAACTCCATTTGAGCTGCTAATATTAATAATGGAGTGTTAGTTAAATTTGACAGCTCAGGTTATTTCATGAACACACACTTAGTCAAAAGGGGTTTTACATGGATATACCCTATAAACATCAGCCAGTTTTGGCATTTAAAGCTAAATGATGATGATTAAGCAAAATAAATGGTTGACGCTTGAAGGTGAAAGGGCAGACAGGCATGCAGGTTTGATACATTGAGCTTTGGCCCATAACTCAGCATAGTTAATTGTATGCTGAATGTGCAGCTTAGGAGAGATCTTGAGTTAATATTGATAATGAAAGCTCCAGCAGGCAGTCATTTGAGAACACCTGTTCCTCATCATGTGCATGTAGAGACACTGACACACTGCTGCACTCCTGTTCATTCTCCCCTGTCACTGCGGGTGAGGAAAATCACCCATTTCACTTCCTCACCAGTACCAGTGTAAAGGCCTGTTGAGGGCTAGTTTTTATGTGTATATACTGTATATATGGCAGGTTTTGCAACCGCAACTGGTTGAGGGTCAAGAGGAAGGTCAGTGCAGCATGTTGGATATTCAGTTTGATGACGACGGCATTGACCTCAAACTTCATCTTGGATCTTGAATGCGACAGAGTCCCGGGTCTTGTCTTGAATACAAAAAAGTTGCATCTGTCTGTTATACTCCCTAAGGAAAACCTCTGCCTCAGATAGATGAAGGTTATAGAGTCCCTGTAATGTCAATGATTTTTTTTTTAAACCCACTACATGGAGTTTTTAACTGGTTATGAAACAGTCTCAGTTTAATACTGATGTCTCCATATGATCTACATAAGTAAATGAGACCATCAGTGAGAAGATTGGCTATTTCTATGTAGTTTTTCTAAATGCCTATCACTGGGTTTGATTCCCTGCGGAATCAGACGAAATGATTTACGGCGCGCAGACCAGAAGAGCCTACGTTTACAGTTTCCCAGGCAAAGTTTGCCAGTGAAAAGGAAGCAGGATTTTATTTTTGACGTTATATTTTGTGGTTATGGCTGACACTGGGGCAGGATCAGCAAAGAGTGTACAGTGTGTGTTGTCCGTTTACTTCCTTGTATAAAAGGTAGACAACAAAATCGATGTCCCACTGAGATATTAAAGCGTTATATAACTGTATAACAGACTTTGTCAAGCCTTGAAGGGAAAATATATTGGAGTAGGAATGTTGGTATTGGTCCACTTTGTAAGTCAAACAGAATTTGGTGGTTTATGGCAAGTTCTAGTCAGGAAACAGAAAATAAAATAAAACTGTCATTGAGAAACACCAAATAAAAATATTCCAGCAGAATTACTGTCTTTTCAAGTATTTTGGGGGATTTTTTTATTCCTTTGTTAAGACACTGGAGAGAGGACAGGAAATGAGGGAGAGGAAGTGTGTTTCCACCCACCTGGTATTATGTGCATGAAAACCAGGAAATTTGAAAAAGAAAATATTGTTCTACGCTTGGCTGGAGTGGAAAAGTTGCCGTATCAATAAAAAGAAAACATGACAAAGTGCAATGGGAACAGACTTAGAGATTAAATCATGATGTACAAGAAGCACTTAAATGTCCACTGAAGCTTCTGCTCACTATGACCTAAGAACAAAAAAAAGCTAAAAGGGACAGTGATAGAGCATGGGCGAAAACACGAGCCCACCTTGATTGGTCATTCAACAGATGGAGAGAATTGCGGGATTTGAAAGGATGTAAAACCTGTCCTGAACTGACCCTATTCCTCCTAGACTGGTATGTAATATGTCTATCTTATTTATGAAATACATTGCGAGACGTGTTTTTACAGTCCATGGAGGTATAACGTAAGGTGACGCTGGACATCACTGTAATAGAACTGGCCTATAACGTAACATTTTATGTTGGCTTTGCTACCGAGCTATATCTTGCTGTGGGCTTATTATTATGAAGACAGATACATAGGCTCTACTTAGGTGGCCCACCCAGGTAAATAAAATCTGAATTCCAATTTTCACAGCGGGCTGGTGTCCAGTGGCAGCGCTGGGTCTAACCTGTGTAACGGCAGCAACAGAAAGTTTACTGATCCAGCGGGGAGTCGGGGTGGACCCCCAGTGTTGGGGTTTGCGCCGGCTGAATTCAAGCCGCTACAGCCACTAACTGAAGGTCCGTCTCCGGAGCTGCTGCCCGCTCTCTCCTAGTCTCCTAGCGGCGGGGGGTGAAGTGGAGGG
The DNA here is from genome assembly GCA_003416845.1 of Oplegnathus fasciatus. Lineage (NCBI taxonomy): Eukaryota > Metazoa > Chordata > Actinopteri > Centrarchiformes > Oplegnathidae > Oplegnathus > Oplegnathus fasciatus. The sequence goes on along the minus strand of NTHP01000119.1, from coordinate 215,432 downwards.
AACATGTAATCTAATTTTAGGTGTATGAACGGTACTAAAACAAAGTTTACTTTGTTTCACCATCGTCATATTACAGTTATTAATCTTACATAGCCACAAATAGATACATTACCTCATCGCTATGCGTCCTGCAAACAGCTGTGCTTTAAAAAAGAAAAATAGTATTAAAGATAAGCTGCGTCTTTCTTTCACTCGCTTCTAAAACAAATGCATGTGCTAGCCAGGTCAAGATCTTGTGTCTGGGGAGCCTCAACAAGGGGCCCCCTAAGAGGTTAATCCAGCCCTGCGGTAGAGGAAGTCAGTTTAAGAGGGAGCTGCTCTTTAGGACATGAAATAAATCTCTACCACCGCTTCCAAAGAACAAGTAGTGGTTCCAAAAGATGAGATTGATCCACTCCTCCAACTAGGCTGCTGCTGTCACTTGTCCAAGAACACTATAAAACACAAATTATGATGTGTGTGTAGCTCTGGGTCTCCTGACAGCGGCGCACCCTGCTTATCTAATAAATGCCTTCTTAATTCTAATCTCTGCCTCAAATCTTCCTGACGCATCACTGATTGCATTTTCTATGGCAACATCCACATTTTATTTCTCTCAACACAAAGGGTAGAAAGAAACACTCCATTGACAGCTTGGATGAATTCATTTTAAAAGCTCAGTGTTTCTCTGAATTAAGGTAATAGGAAGTTTGTGGTCTGAGAGCTTTTAGATACTGACAATCCAATTATTTCTCCTTACTGTAGGCCTTTGTCTTTCACGCGGGAGTGCTGTGGCTGATTTTAGAGCTTGTTGGAACCTCGGGCTGATAGGAAGACGGATGATGGATACCAAAGTCTGAGGCATGGAGGATAACAATGACTCATTTGCGATATAAAAATATTTGTCTCCGCATTGGTATGACAGTGTTTTGTACATTTCTTGTTCTTGCTTAGAAAAGTACCTCTACTGTGGAATTCTGACTCATCAGAAAATATTGTCTTTAAATGTGAATTTTTTTCCCCTCATGCCTTTCTATCTTTCTTCTCTCTCTCTCTGTCTCTCTCTTTCTCACACACTTGTATCCCTCTCTCCCACTTTTCTGAGCTGTCACCCAACTATGACTCTATTCAGGGCCTGGTCCCCAAACTGTCACTGTTAATCAATCATTAATGACAGGAGGCAAACTCAAAACAAACTACTATAACGACTGACATGAAAAGTGCCAGTCAGACTGTGACGGGTTTGACTAGTTTGACATGTCTTACGGTCAGCGCCGGCCAGTGACTGACCACAGAGAAACACAGAGGGAGAACTGCTTGGAGGGCTCGAATAGTCCGTAGTCCCTTTTTGGAAGTGGCATAAAATAAATAGTATGTGTGGTACAAAGCCCAGAGGGGCTTTATGTTTTATTTAATAAGAATGTTAAACTCAAAAAAAGTCCTAAAGGCGGTGACGCACTCTTGACTCACAGAACTTTGAAGAAGTGTAGTCATGAAGAAGTAAAAAGGCCTGCAGCCATGTGTGGGCACTGAAACAGAAATCAGTGTCAATTCTAGCTGATGGGTGTGGACTGATTTCTTAAAAAACAGTAGCACCTGTTACCCTCCATACAATATGAATATAATAGATCTTACTTGCCTTCTGATGAGGATAAATAGATTACATTAACATGATGCCAGGACCATAGACAGGATTTTAGAAACACTAAGGTCATGCTTGCAAATTTCCTCACCCCCAAAAAGCCTGCGTGTATGTTTTCACTGTTCAACTATTCCATTATACTTTATGTAAATTTCAACTCCCCACATGATAGTGTGAATATTTGAAAGCCTTCCCGAAAATGCCAACCCAAGAATACAATCCTGGTGGAAAAATATTAAACCCCTTCAATTTATTTTAATCAAACAGAGTCCACTGCTACACTCATATACTCTCACTGCGACGTCCAACGCACCCTTTTCATTATGGCGGTGTATTTCAGCCATCAGTGCTCTGCTCTTTCTCTGCTGCGTGCCCGCTGCCACACCGCTTACCTGAAAACTACGCTGTCACTTGCCTCTGCTGCTGCAGATAATAGCATTTAAAAAGCTCCACCTCCACCATGCATCCACCTGTGGGCTCTGAGCTTATGTTCCTCTAGTGGAGAAGTTATGGTCAGTCCCCACTCCCTGCTGTGCTAAGCTCAGTGCTTCCTTGTGAGGAGTGATGAGGTCAGAGTCAGAGCACCAAGCATAAACGCTGTACGTGCATCCACATAATGATCCATTTCTGAAATGTTATTTTAATCAATTGTTTTTGCCTAAAAGCTGTCAAATTTAAAGATGTTGAGTCTAAAAAATATCATGATGAGATATTTCTATCCTACAGTGCATATCACAATTTACATGTGAGGGTAGCACCCAAACACAGAATTCTATTGTTCATCTCCCGAGGAAAAATAATACCTTCCACTCTTACAGAATGCATAAATAATAATTTCCCAAACCAGCAATAACCAAGCATCAGTGTTGCTGCATGCACCTGCTCTGAGTATATCACTCCAAGTTTTTCACACACCTGGCTTCTCATCTGCTCAAAGCTCGGGGCCACGTACTGCCATCATACTGCCTCGGACGCACGGAGGCGCTAGATCACTTCAGGCATCGATCCTGTCCCTACATTTACTTGTACAATTTGAAACCAGACTGCAACTCATTCAGACCCCCCTCCTCCTTCTCTCTCTCGCTCTCTCTCTCGCTCTCTCTCTCCCTCTCTCTCTCCTCGTCTTCGCTTTAGCTGCATGTCGCTCAGTCAGTCTGTCAGTCAGTTAGTGGCCCCGGTCCGCTGCGCCTGCGTCCGCCTCCACAGCTCTCCAAAGCCGAGACGCGCCACCGCCGCCGTCAATGCGGGCATGACATACTGGCAGCAGTAGTGGGCTTCCGTCAGCCTGCTTTTAAGCAGATTACAAACGGAGAGGAGGAGAAATAAGAGTAGAAGAGAGTGAAGTGACTCATTTCTACCCCTGCCGCGCGTCGAGAAGAGTAGATGAGTCAATGGCAGGGGCACAGCCTGGAGTTCATGCGCTGCAGCTCAAGCCAGTGTCCGTGCCCGAGAGCCTGAGAAAGGGCAACAAATTTATGAAATGGGATGATGTAAGTAATGGCGAGAGAGCCCGGCAGTGTGCCTTTTCTTCTTTTTTTTTCACTGTCTGCACGCTTTCTTTGCATGCATGTACCACTAGGATGTATTACACAATCTATAGGCTACTCATGCAACAGTAGCCAATAGATGTGATTGTCAGTGGGGACCGCACTGACAGGGGCTGCCTGCTTTTGGCTTGCTGGTTAATGGTATAAAGAAACGCAGCAGCTATAGTGTCTACTGACATGTGCTTTGTTTACATTGCCCAATTTACAGTGTGTGTGTGTGTGTATGCGCGCGCGCCAGTGGGTGCACAGTGTGAGAATGTGTGCACTGCTCATTAAATCAAATTGAACATTTGAACTAAGCTCGCCCCTCCCCCTCTTCACTGGGAACGTTTTTATCAATTAACTACAATTATTAAGTGTATCGGGGCTCAACACGCGGATCGCAGTGTAATCACCAGGCGAGAGTTGAATAAATAATGAATCGCGCTTTTTTGTTTTGTTTTGCTTCGTTGTCATTCGTCCGTACCAGGAGCTGTAGTGAAATGACCTTGATTAAAATTGATTGCACGCTTCTGTTGAGTAGTCGGCGAAAACATAACAGTAGTAGCCTTTTAACAGACAGCTATGGCGCACTGCACCTTCCCCATACAGCAAATCAGCACATCCTTCTAATAATCCTGTGTAGAGAATTAACACGTATCTGTTGCACTTCGAATCCACTTTCAACTGACCTTATTGTACTCAATGGCTATTTTCATCTCATCTAGCTCTCCATATTCTGAAATTGACTTTCTGTGATACTTGTTTCTCACCTGTCCTCAGCTCATCTCATTTGAATAACTGCGTGCAATCCTCTGGTTTCTCCAAACCTTCATGTCTCTTTATTGTGCAAGCATTTGAATGCATGCACAATCATGATTACTTTCATTACTGGGAAATGGGTTGGTCTTTTCCTTCGCTGGAAATGTGGCCACCTGGACCTGTAATTCACAATAAGTACAGTCATTGTCTCGTGTGAATGAAGTGTCAAATCTCGTTAAAGATCACATCCTATGTAAATCATACATGTAGATAAGCGCACGCGTTCAGATGTTGGTAATAAACTGTGCTGTTGTGCTTGTTTTATATAAGTGACATTTTGAAATCTAACTTAATGAGGTCACCCTGACAAATACACAGTGAAATAATCATATTCACTGAAAGGTGATTCAAGCACAGCACAGATGGCATCAGTGTTTTAAGAGTGTGAATGTGGTAAATTACGCACACTTGCAAACCTACCGCTCTGTCAATCATCAATCTTATGCTTAAATAAGACAACTTGAGTATTTCCTTAGCTAGTAATTACTAATGAGCACTCACCCCTTCAGCTCCCTGGCTGGTATGTTTTAAGGGTGTGTGTGTGTGTGTGAGGTGTGCATGTGTTTTCCCTAACAGCCGTGTTTGTGTGCTGTAGTTCGTACATGTGGGCCTATCTCCAGAACCAAATGCCCACCAGGCCTTTCCTGTGAAAACACACACCCTCGAACACAGACTTACGCACAGATACTTTCTCTGATTCATTTCCCATCCACTCCTTCCTTCCTCTTTCCTCTCTGTATCATTCATGGAAAGAATCACAGAGGAATACAGAGACAGGCAGAGAAAGAAAAGGCTATAATAAATTGTCAGCGGAAAAGGATTGAATTAAATCATTTTCTTCTTATCATGGCTTTGGATGTTGGGCTCCACTCTAACCTCTCTCAACAAGAAATTATACAAGCAATTCCAATATTTAAATGTGTATGAGCAGAAGGGAATTTTTTTTTGTTTCAGTGAAAATTACAGATTTTGTCTCACTGCTGAACAGTCAGTGGCGACAGAAGAGGTGTGAAGTTTTGTTTACTGTGTAGGGATGGCAAACTATGAACAGCCATGAGTTTTCAGGAGCAGACTGTCTGAAGCGGTTAGGAAAAGCACTGCAGATTTCAGCACACAGCGCTTGGTGGTTGACTGTTGAAAAAGAATAGAAGAGTGGTCAGAAAACCTCTCGAAATGCTTGTGAAATCCTCGAAGTCCCAGACCTCCCCAACCTCCCTCACACAGACATGCACATGCACACTGTGTTTTTTTTTTGTTGTGGCTGCCACTTGCAGACAACTGGCTGCTGCAGTGGCTCATGAAATGCCCAGTTGTGGTTTAAAGCATTGCTTAGGTTGTGTTATTATTTGTCAGTCAGTTCAAACGGCACATTCAGCAGCAATGGGTGTCATAACGCTGCTCTCTGTTAAGAGAGAGTGGAGGATAGGCAGACATCCAGCCTTGAGGAAAGGGACCCTTCATTTTAAAGATCACTGACAGAGATTGGCAAGATGTGAAATGCTAAAGATGATGCTGGGTCCATGTAAACAGATTTTTATAAGCTTACGCTTGTATCAGGTCCTTTTGGTCTGGTGTGTGTTGAATAAGATATTGTCAGGCTCCACAGGGGAGCCTAAAATCCCTTTAAAGTAGTAGAATATGTCATTAGCATACAGAACAGAAATATGCTGAGCTCAAATCTCCTCTTTAACACACCCCCTCAGGTGATGGTTAATGGTACAAACTCTTCACTAAAAAAAATGGCAATGTCTCCTGCCTGGAATCGGTTCCCTCTGGGTGTTTGTACTTTCGCAAGTCAGTCACTAATCTCATCTTAATTCAGCAAAAAGCAAGCCGCTGCCGCCTAATGTTTTCCCATTAATGACAAATCCTCAAAATAGTCACATGACAAGTCACATGACAATAAACATAAACCAGTGCCACTCCGGAGGTAGCAATCTCAGCAAGTCACTCTGAAGTCTAATCCACAATTACTTATGTTTTTTGTAAATGTGCAGACCCACGAGGAAACCATCCCTAAGAGTCCATAATGGCTTAATGTGTTTGTAGTGGTGGCCATGGAGAGTTAGGACATTTAGAAAGAAGCTGGTGAAAATGACTGCTCTCACATCATTAGGCAGATTCCCACTGCTCTCAAGCCATCTTCTTTCTCTCTCTCTGACACCACAGACAATCCATCAGTCGCCACTTCTTGCCCGCTGAGTGCATTCTTGTCTTGTTTTATTTGAAATATAACTAAAAATTGTTGAACCAACTCATTATCATTTTATAAAATTTTTTCTAGCAACTGATGTCTTCACGTGGGACGGGCAAGAGGTATCTGCAAAAACGAGATTGAGAAAAATTGGATTGTGGATTGTAACTTGAGTGGAGATCAGAGATGTGAAGTTGGTATGAGATGCTATATCTAAGAACTGCGAACATGAGGCTTTTTTTTCTGTCCTCAGGCTATAAGTACTGTGTGTGTGTGTGCTGCATGTGTACAGTGTTATGAGCTGCGTCTTTTCTCATTCAATCAAGCCTGCAAAGATTGTGCAGTCATGTGAACACAACCAAAACGATTCCTCTTGAGTCTCTAATAGATTTCACGGGAATGGTGGGTTGCCATAGCAAACACCACTATTGCAAATGCCTCTGATGCGGCAGTTTACCATCTCACTTCCCTTTTTTCTTTCTTTTTGTTTCCCTCTGTATTCTCAATTTCTCCATGGGTTCATAAAGGGGTGGATTTCAGTATTGGTCTATCACGGAGCAGGTGTGCCAGGTTCCATAAACTGTGATTGTCTTATTTAGACAGTATGAAATTATTTCAGAGTACTAATAGCTGTCTGCACCTCAGCACAGACTCCTCCGCTGTCTGCTAGCTCCCAGCTCAACCCTTTCATGATATCCTACACTGCAAGTCGCATAGGGTCGCACCAAAATATGACAACCGCGTAGCAGATGCAGACCATTAGCTCTGTCTCCCAATGCTGTGATAGGGACATCATTAGAAGCCTCATGAAGACACTTTGAAGATTTTCTTGCTCTGTGCAGCAAATGCGGTTTCCATCTCTCTGATCTCACAGCCGTGGCTGATTGAGGAGGACAATATGCTACTGTTCGGCTGAACCACGTCCACTGTGGACACAAAGCAAAGGCTCTTTCTTTTTATAGAAGCATCCAATAATATCTGGCGTTGCCATGTATGCCTCAGGGTCAAACTGCGTGTGTGTGTTTGTGTGCGTGAGGCTCGGAGCCGTCTGTATGTGGGAACTGTGGGAAAGCATTTGTCTGTTACAAGAGGGGGAAAATGGAAACATCAGCTGCGAAACAACCTGCAGTTCATGATTGCAGTCGCCTCAGACACAAACTCACACACACCAGACTCCTTGGTCATTTGTGGTGAGGCCAGTTCATGGTAGGGAAAGTACCCTAGAAGGAAAGGATTGTGCGCATGCTTACAACATAAACAGGACTTTTGATGTCATTTCAGATTCTGGTATGCATGTGGTGTAATAAAAACTAGGCTAGGATCCTGAGAAATAAATTAATTGGTTTTCCTCAGACAATATTCTGCCATACACACAAAAGCATGCACTCATGTAAAAACACAGACTCAAACAGGGATACGCACACGTAAGCAGACACACACATTGACTCCAGATGTCTTTTTCTTTGTTTTCCTCCAGGATTCTACAACTGTGACCCCGGTGACTTTAACAGTCGACCCCAAAGGTTACTTCCTGTATTGGACCGACCAGAACAAGGTGAGACACTGCATACCAGCTCGACTGTTTTGGTCCTGCGGAGCCTTGAAGCTTGCACTTGTAAAGCGCACCTGAAACCCTTTCTGCAGTCCTAATTTTTTCGTTCTTAGGACGCATTCAGATCGAAGATTAAATTCAAACCATGAAAACCAAATTTAAAGCTTATTAAGCAGCAAGACACCACACGGTGCTTTATACTCCCTTGAGCCCAGATTCATTCAAAGTTATCACAGCAGCAATAATTGTTTTTTCTCCATCTCAGTTTTGAAATGTTAAACATCAAATTAGCACAATGCTATGAGGTACACGATACAAGGTGTTCCATCTTTTTTGCTGCTTCTCCCTGCATATTTTTCACAGAGCTGTCTGTGCCGGGAACCCATGCTGTGCCAAGGCAGTAGTCTCATTGAAATGAATGAGGAAACTTGCGTTTTCCCGCAGTGCCATTGTTGATCTGAATGCTCTTAGTGAGTAGGGAAGGAAGTAGAGCCCAAACTAAATTAAGTATAAGGAGCTTTGATGTCCACTAGCTTGTTCACAACCTGATGACTGGCAAGGGGAAAGTACCAAAGCACTTCCTGTTTTGCTGGTCTCAATAGTGATATAGTCTCTCATTTTGTTTGGCATGAATCTGAGCAGGTGTCAGCAGAAGATAGAGTGTGCAACTGCAGGCACAGTTGAAAATATTAGAATAGACCTTTGTGTTTACAAACTTTGTACAATATAATGTTGCCTCAGAATGTGATTCAACTGTTAGAGAACTGATTTCCAGAGTATTTGAATTATGTTGCTATGGAATACCGCAGTGCTTCAGGCTTGAAAAGCTGGTGTATTACCACGACAAAGGTATCATTTGTCCACACATTTCACAGACAGTTGCTCGAAGCTATCCAACTTTATCATGTACCACTGTCATTGCACGATCCAGTACTCATTACCATGGCAACACCATTAAAATTCTGTGGTGACCATGTTAGGCGTTCCAGTTGTAATAATTATCATAGTACACCTAGGATTACGAGAGAGGGATCAGAAGCTCTCTGGGAAGCATTTAAGCACTTGGAAATTGCCTGAGTGGGACAGACGGACCCCGAACAGGATTACGGCACATATTTTTATTTGCCATTTTCTAACATTGTGATGCTTTACAGACCACTTTCAGGATTATCTTATGTATTTGTTTTACTATTCCTGACACGTTTGAGTTTTAGGGTATGAGTGGCTTCCAATTAGCTCGTCTACCTGTCAGTGGTAGCCATTTTTGAGTGCGTGCTTGATGACGCTGACCCGCCTTTCATTCATAATCTTAGAAGCACACCAGGTAGCGAGGTTCTTCCTATCCATTTTGACATAAGCCAGTAAAAGAGCAGTGCCGGAAAAGAGACAGAAATCTGAACTGCTGCACCTGCGGTGCTTAACTTGACACCTGTGAGAATATTCCATAGTGCATTGTGCGTTTTTTCTCCTCCCCAGTTATGGCGCAGACTTTCATAATAACCAGGAACAAGGTTGTGAAATTTAAGATACTAGATGCTATCAGACTAACCTTGTCAAACATGTGACTTCCTCTCAGTTTAACCTTGAAAGCATGTGCATAATTTGCAGAGGCTGTTCCAGTTTGGTCAAGTTGTTGTTTGCTCTGTTTTTCTTGTTTGTTTTTTTGTACTTTACAGCTCAAGTACAAGTCTGCCTATCCGGCGCCGCCTCTGTTCTTTAAAATCCAATCCAACTCCAAACAGCTCAACGGGCCTAATGTGTTCCTGTTCTATATTTGTGTATAACTGTATCAACAACAGCAGTCAGAGGTAGACTAATTAATAGCTACCATTGATTTTATGTTTGCCCAGATGAGGGTATTTCACTGCAGCCATACTAGAGCATAGACAGGAGTGCTGACCGAGACTTTACCTCTGTACACACACCTCGATACACAATCGTGCACATACACATGTCATTTATGAGTGTACCACTACTCCTTTTTGGTAGCAGAGAAAGGATCCTGCTGTGTTGGCAACCTACTGTAAAGTATAGTATATGTGGAAAAAGAGGGGATGTCTTCAGGGCGTATATAGAGTTCTGCTAAACAATCAATGAGGAAAGACGTGCCTCCCTGGAAAGAGAGAGAGAGACAGACAGATAGAAAAACAGAGGACCACTTTTGATGTCTGGCTCGCTTGTGTGTGTGGGAAAGTGTGTGTCTGTGGTCAGAGATAACAAGCACTGAGTGTGATTCTCCACTAAGAGAATTGAGAGAGGCTCTTTGGCATCAATTCGTCATTATTTCCTGTGCCTTTGTCATAAGGCGAGGATTTTGAATGATGAGGCTTTTGTGTGTGTGTGTGTTTATGTGTGTGGGTGTCTGTTCTGTCTCTCAGCATTGAGAGCAGTCCTGCCGTACACATAATAACTCAAATTGATACCAAGCACAGCCCAGACAAAACTCTATTAGGGCATAAAGAAAGACACCCGCTATATTCCTCAGTCGACACAAAAGTGTGTTTGTATGTGTTTATAAAGATATCTTGTCTCATGCTGTCACACGATGCGGTGTCCAGTTGTTATGTGTGTGTTTGTTGGAGACTCAGCCTGATGGCCTGCAGAGTAAAAGCATTCCTCAGATTCTTCAGAAGCACAGCAGAACTGTACTCAGTGTGCCTACTGCGCTCACTTTCAAACACACACTGTCACTGATGGATACAGTTTTACTATTTACTGTATTTACAGTTTTACTATTTACTGTAGGCCTTGAACCAGTTCAACACTGCAGAAGATTAAGTTTTTCCTCCTTGAAAAGAAACAAAAACATATTTATTCAGTAAATGTATTTTTGTCAAAATTATTTATTGACTCATGCTGTGTAAAATATCCTTTTAAGGCAATTAATATAGTGTGTCAGAGCTGTGATCACGTGACTTGGACTTGGACTCATGAATCTGAGTGCTTTAGATTTCACATTACAAAATCAAAAAGGACTTTAGCCCTGACTTTAACACCAATGACTTATGACTCCACTTGGATGATAGCCTTCTCACTTGGAATCACTTGCCATCCTCCCCAAGCCCAAAGATTTCAAACAGTACAGCCAATCACATCGCAGTGAAGGGTGTCTCTGGCAGTGCGCATCAGCAGACAGACAAAACATGATTCACTAATTCAAATCACATTCAAATATAAAGATTCTGCTGTGGTCAATGGCAACATTCAAAACATACGGCTCAAAAACCACAGATGAAAACTCAAACTGTCGACTATGTTTGAAATTTGAGGCGAAACAAACAGCAGTAAGTTGAAGCTAACATTACTGTTCTATTGCCAGCATATAGCTTAAACTAACTTTAGCGAAATCGAAAAGCAAACATAAAATCAGCGAGCCATCTTTTATTATTAACAATCCACAATATCTAACGTTAGCTGTCTGTCATTGTGACTTGAGACCTTATAATAGAGACTTGAGACTTGCAAAGCATTGACTTTGTCAGTAGAAAAGACATTGCTGTTAATCCCAAGGTTTGTCTTTTCCATGTAGTCATGATCCAGCAGTGGATTTCAGCCATGTTTTAAGGTCAGAAAGGCAAACTTTAGTTTTGACGGCAGCAAAAACTCAATGTCACATCTGTTTAGGCGTGATGTTCTTTGCCTTTTCTTTCTGGCTAGCCTTTAAGTCGATGACTCAAGGATTTTCATCTTGATGCCTTTGTTGTAGTCACAGTAAGTCGTGTTGACAATACGGCCTCAACTTCAAAAAGAAAGTCATCTCTGGAAGACTTGTCAGAACTGTAATAAGATACTTTTATTGATCCTTTATTGAAGCTCATGAGACGAGCTAAGACTCCCTGGTTCCAGAGATAAGCTTAATTTGATTTTTCCTCCTACTCCACTAGTGGACGGTTGCCAAAACAGGAGTTTGAACAATGCTGCTCTTGTTGAGGATAGTTAATATAGTCTGACATAGTTGAAAGGTATTATCTCTCCTTTTCCTCTGTAGATAGAAACAGGTGCAAACTGTATGGATTCTAGCGTGATATGAGCTCCGTCTCCATTTCTGCACACTGCTGTGTTTTTAAACAGGGCACTGCAATGTAAACTCCTGCAGTCATAACTCTCCTGTGTTTGTATGTGTTTGGTCCAGAGTCCATTTGGCCGACTTTTTATGTTTCTGCGTGCTCTCTCCTTCACCTTGAAAGACCTGCTGTTTTGAATACACACACACACACACACACACACACACACACACACACTCTCTCAATGTACAAACACTTTCACAGGCGGAGGAAGAAAGATTTGACAACAACAACAACAACGGTGATGGTGATGATGGCGCTGACTCCCGATGATGCTTTTGATGATAATGATTGTGACCATGACAACATCAGTAACGATAACATCAGTAGTAGAACAGAAACGTGTGTCAACTAAATGTAAATACCATGCAGTGACCTTATATTCCCATCCTACATTGGAAACACATTAACAACAGTGTCAGAAATATTGGAGGGAAGTCCCTACATCTTCCAGAGTATCACTGTGAATCAGCAAAAGTGAGTTACAATTCAAAAGTAGACACATTTCCCTTAGCTATTAAATAACAACTCTCTCTCTCTCTCTCTCTCTCTAAGTTTAGAGAGCACGCTTTCCCTTATTGGAGGAAAAGTGCACTACACATAAGGAACAGGGAACTTGAATATACTTATAGCTTCCTTGTTCAGAGTTTGAAATAACACTCCCTTTTGGAGTTTTGCAACACTTTTGCATCAGTGACTTTGAAATGGCAATTACATAGCTTTTGTTAAACTGTGTTGGTGACAGATTAGCAAATTTGTACAGCTTCTATTTTGAGAGTATGATTGTTTGGCTTCTAACAAAGACTTTGCTTCGAAATGAGGAAGAAAACCATCCCCAGCATGCTGAGTTACTTGACACGATCCATTATTGTAATGACATTAGTCACCATTTCCATCCTCCACTATAGTTGACTACTTTACATATACCAGTTACAATGCCATGGTAACCAGATATCAACCTGAGGTATTTAGACCCAGCTCATTTGACCACATTTACATACATCTATATGTCATGCTTGAAGTAACAAACTCACACGCATTAGCACACATACCAATATCCAACTCAAGACACCCATACACCCACAACAGTCACACGTGTGGGCACCTCCACACACACACACACACACACACACACACACACACACACACACACACACACAAAAACATTCCTGTAATGTCCAACCAGGAACAGGTGCATCTTTAGTGAGCTAAAAATAATTTTTGCTCCTGTCGGTTGAGCTTGCTTTCAAGGGGAGGAGCTATGCAACACTGAGAGGTGGACTGACTCAGTCAAATTAACAGCCTTTTGGTTTAGTTGCCATGGTTGCCATGCGACAGCACACACCTTGGAAATGTCACATTCTCTTTCGGCCTCCGCTCATATTCTGGAGAATGTTGCCGCTTTGAAACTGATATCATTGTTTCCTTGTGTGTGTGTGTGCACTTGCGTGTGTTCTCCTGAGGAGGCTGTGGTTATAACAAAAGGTTAAATGCTTTCTCTCAGGAGATTTATGTTTCAGCAGTGTGCCAGTTTCAGGACATTCACTGGACAAGCACTCGGCATATGGCACTGAATGATGTTCAGAGGTGAAAGACAGTTCACCCCGGGCCAAAACCAGACTCACACAGTAGGCAGCTGGTGTGAGTGCGACATTTCTGAATGAGCCTCGAACTGACCTAATCCAGAGCATGAGTAAGGCTGTTTTGGGTTCATGTTAAACCTAATACACACTTGGTGCGCAAACACAAACACACACCCCCTCTTCTCTCCGCTCTGCCATGGCGGAGTTCACACATCTGTTTCCCCCAACACAGCAATTTTCTGTGATTACCGAGGCTGCTGCTCCTCCACCTCCGTCAGCACTATATAGTGGTGAGAGACAAGGCATAAATCTGCAGCCAATCTACTGAAAGTGAATTGTGACCTCTGCCAAGTTATAGCCTGGCACACAGAGGCCATATTTAATCTGCACCAGCAGTGAGAGAAACAGAGACAGACTGAAGAGCAGAGAAAAGAAGAACAAGAAGATGATGATGATTGTGATGAAGAAATTTGTCGTTACTTATGTTTCAGCTATGATTTAGCTGCTGCCCATTGAGACCCACCCTTTGTGAAGTATGCTATTAATGACAGCCAACACATAAAGGTAAATAATGGCAGCACAGTATTGATTCCAGAAATCATATTCGATATCAGATTGCATGCATCAGCAGAAATATTATCAGTATGCAGGTATGCCTGTCGTTTCAGTTTTATAGCTGCAACAGCTGATTTGGTTGAGATCTGTACTGTGGTCACATAAACTGGCAAAGTTGCACTTTGACTTAACAGCTCTGCTCAGTTTGAAGGCTTTTTTCTGGCATGCACAGGTGATAGAAAATGCATTTCAGATGACAAGTGTGAAGTTAACCGTATGTAGCTAGCAATATCAGGAACGGTAGAAGCACTCTGAACAATTTTAACTTTGCTAAACTTGCTAACAGCTTGGTAATAATAAGTGATTGATAAGTGACTGACACACGCAGCACTACTGATTGTCATTTTGATAGATTGATTATCTGTTCTAAAATCAACTTGTCATGCCACATGACATTTTCTTTTGTGCATCTTCAAACTAGATTTCAATTGTTAAAACAGGCAAATTGACAAATACAGTACCAAATAATACCGATAGTCACGCTCACACAATATTTCTCCTTAAAATACTGACATCTGGGTTCTCAGTTACTGTCATGCTTAAAAAACAAGCTTTCTGTGAGATTGTTACCTCATGAAAGCTGAAAATCTTTCCACACCAGGTAAAACTGCTTAGATAAGGTGTTCAGACAGTACCGTTACCTACAGCCATCCAGAGAGGGTTAGGCTTTGCAATCAACACTGAATGGCTAAGGCTTACAGCAAAAGCTCAGGGCAGGGTTATTGATATCGGCCTTAGATGTTGCTGTACTGAATCTTTATAGATGTTATTTATGGGTTTTCAGGAGCTGAACAAAAATTCTTGTCACTGCAGCACTTAAATATTATGACAGTTAAGCGGGCCACTCCATGTCATGTTATTTGGGAACAGCAGATGTAAAACAAGGATTTCCATCTTCCAGTTTTTATTAGGTGGTGTGAACAACAGCTTGGCTCAGAGCACCCACCCTTAAACAAGAGAATGTAAACTGTTGACCTGTCAGCTTAGCAGGGCAGAACTGTAATGTAGAGAAACAGTGGCCTGTGTATGTTTGGACCTGGCTCTGTAGAGTGAATCACTCTTTATCAGAGCTGAGAGTCAAATGCAGAAAAAGAAAAGTGTTAAAAGAAGAAAAGCGTTGCCAAACTCTTTTGGATTAGCAGTTCCTGGGTGACTTCAGAAGGCTTTGTTTGCGCTTGAGTTAGCCCTGTTTTCCTCTTTGAATTCCGATTAGGACTTCTTTTCCACTGCACTGTTCTGGTCTACGGGTAGACAAATACAAGCAGCCAAGCACGCACACACACACACACACAAGTAACACTGAGGAGGAGGAGGGACATGGTTCTGTTCATTTCCTCTCCTGAACAGCTAGAGTCCGTTCACAAACCTTGGAGCCACAGATCCAGAAAAAGGGCTTTTTGTCCGTTTGGAGCCTTTTGACTGATTAAAGGCTCCGTTGGTGCCAACACTGTTCAGTGTGAATCTCAGCGCCTCGGCTGAGTCTGAGCTGCCCAGTCAGAGCTGGTGCCAGCTCCGACTGGGCAGAGCCCCTGGATTCAAGTGATAAGCTTAACCAATCACATGGCTTGTAAATTATGTTGATGATGCAGCAGCAACTGAAGGAAAACAGTTACAGCCCACAATCAGTAATAATATGTAGGGATGTAAAGAGGTTGGACAAAACAACAAGAATACCTTAAAATGTTATGCAATCCTATGCAATAGCCCTGCAATAAATACATTCTAAAGTAAAGAGTAAAGAGAGAGTTGATTTAACTCCACATTGGAGTTCATTATATGGTAAAACATCCACTCTCTGCACTTACTACTTCAGTGTCGCAACCAACGCCTCTAAACGAAATGTTGACTTTGATTGCTCAGACTGATGTTTAATGGATAACACCAGTATAATTTTAGTATTCTCCTGTCACTGTTATTACTGCTCATGAGGAGAAAACCTGTTTTATTCTTGGAATAGTCAGAAGCTACTGCTGTCTGTCCCACTGCATGTTTTCCTTAGACTGTAAACGATTTAAAATTAGAAACTGCTCGCGCAGACATTCTGCTTCATAACGTATATATATATATTTTTTTTTTTCTAACATGACCTTAATAACACAGCAATTTGATTGTTTTTGCAATTGTATGCAAATTGTACCATTCTTTGGGCACTAAATGTGAAGAGATCATTGTGTGTTTTTGCCTCTCACTTTGGCACTTCACTGCTGAGAGGTGGGGAAAGAGAAAGTTAGTTTGCGTTTTAGTTTTTAATTGGAAGACACACACATCATTTAAAAATAATCATTTACTGTAATGGCTGTAATGCCAGTTACACTATTACAGCCTGTAAACTTGCACAAAATTTACGTTCAGCTCAATATTCAAGATTTATATTGTATATTCTGATGGCCCTGTGTTGTACGATGTGACTGAAGGATAGAAGACCATAATCGAGTAATTCATTGCAGTACTCCAGTAGATTTACTTCTAACAGTTGCATTATAAGCAGGCAATGAGTCATCTGTTAAAAAAAAATGAAATCTGAAGGTTTTATTAGTCATAGATGATGATAATGACTTTCTAACAAAATATATCGTATAAAATAGTTATTGTTAGACGTATAAAATAGTTATTGTTAGAGTAAGTGCTTGAGTACAGCATGACTTACTGCCAATAGACAACAGCTCATGTTGGCCCAATCAAGGGTGCTCTGTCTGACTGGCTGTTTAAAATATGACAGCAGAGTGAAGAGGATGATTAAGCTTGTCATTGTCTCATGGGTCCAGGTATTTATAACATTTATGCCGGCCCATTTCTGGGCTGCTTATTCAATGATCTCTATTATGTTGATTCCTTTCATCTGACACAGTTCACACAGAATGCAGCTCTACAGTGAGCGCTCAGTATCTGTATGACGGAGGTGGTGCACACAGTCACAGGAGTAGTAAAGCAGAGCGGGAGAGGAAGAGTGAATGAAGAATGAGAGACTTACCTTGGATGAGGACGACTCAAATAATTACTCTGCCTTTCTCTTTAGCTTTCTTGTTCCACTCACTTGAACATCGTCAAAAAAACCCCACTCTTATTTCAAGCGTAAAAAAAATGTAGGGATGCCTTTCCGGTGCCAAAGAAAGGGCTTAATGAAATTTTGATGTGGAGCACTGAGATATATGGTTAACGGTGATGCCGGTAAATTGACTTTATCTCTGCTCAATAGACTGCAGTCAACTGAAAGGTCTGCTTCA
The DNA here is from genome assembly GCA_003416845.1 of Oplegnathus fasciatus. Lineage (NCBI taxonomy): Eukaryota > Metazoa > Chordata > Actinopteri > Centrarchiformes > Oplegnathidae > Oplegnathus > Oplegnathus fasciatus. The sequence goes on along the minus strand of NTHP01000119.1, from coordinate 198,231 downwards.
CTCTCACTCTCCCTGTTTTTGTTCAATTCTGTCTCTGTCTACACTTCTGTCTGTCTGTCTTTCCCTCTGTTGGCGCACTCTGTCATTACAGTCTTTGGACATGCTGATTACCTCTTCATTATTACCTGCCCGGTTCATATATTGGTTTTGGTGCGATAATAAGATGCAGTGCTCTAATGGTAACCCCTATTTCACACCAGTATTTTTTTTCTCTTGATGAAATGAAAGTTGCTGCGCTTTAATATTAAGAACTGTTGTTAAAAGCCGATTAATATAATAATTTTCCAGCGCCCACCAGATTGCTTTTTCTGATACCTTGCTGCCTGTAAGGAATAAAACTCACATATTCATGTATTCCATACACTAAGTTACATTACCCTCCTAGGCAACTGGGAGTCATTTTATCACAGGCAGTAAATAAGCTGACCCAAATGTGAACTTTGAACATATAAACCTTTACCATAAAATGTCAGAAGTAAGGCTCTGTAGCTGATAGGCCCCCGGCAGCATGCTTTCGCTGGAGTTCAGAGTTGTCATTCTGACATAGCCATGATTTGAATAGATTTAAATGTGGAGCGGAGGCCAGGCTGCTGTTGTAGCTGTCAGTTAGATATTTGCATGGCCGCGACAGAACTGAGCTGTTGGTTGAGCTCTGCATCACAACACAGCTGAATCAGTCAGTGTCAGCTTGTTTATGCATGTTTTTTTCCCCCTCCGCGCCGGTCTGGCAATGCCACCAAGCTGAACCAGTAAAGGCTGCATGTGGTGAACAAAAACAAATCCTAATGTTAGATTAAGACCAACCACCGTGACCATTACATTCTTGAATTCGTGAACTTTGACTTCCCCGTGACACCATTGTTTTTGTTTACAACTTCAAGGTCTTAATATGCTTTGAACAAATAGGTGGTGCGACGTGTCTTCTGACCGTGCATAAAGGCAGAAGTGTTTAAACTTGATTTGAATGGCTACACTCAAAGGCTGGGCAAGCAAGCGTCATAGAGAGGAGCAAGACGCGATGAATTATACAAACGGATATCGGAAGTGCACGCTTTTGGACAGTCTCTCCTTGAAACATTTACAGTGTCGCATTCAGTTTTACACACAAAGAAAAATGAAGGACGTTTGTGAAGACTAAAAAGTGAGAGAGAAGCTCAAACCTTGCCACTTTCACAGCTCTTGCACACCGGACCAAATCGCTACGTGAAGTGGGTAACATCGCTGAATTTTCAGTTTCATACAGTAAATTTTTTTTCCAGACAACGCAATTTTTTGCAGAGTAATTTGACCCTCTTGAAAAGAAAAACTGAATGTTCAGATGTAAACAATCATATGCCTAAAATAGAGCGATATAGTGGTATAAAAATGATCGCATGAAAATTGCAGTTTGTAAATGAATCAATGTTTCTTCTACTCCTTTTTTTTTTTTAC
>NTHP01000119.1:170226-196795 GCA_003416845.1 Oplegnathus fasciatus | reverse complement strand
CCTGACATTTTGATCGCGGGGTCAGAAATCCTAGGCTACAGTCGGTCAGAGTAGTTTATAGATCTCTGATAACTGTTTCTTTGAGTAAGACCAAATACTATTATCACAGGTCAGAAGGGATTAATTAAATCTCTCAGTCATTGATTTGCTCTATTAGTTTTAATTATGCTAAATCGATTACAGTAGAGGATTTATGGCGTAGACATTTAAACGCTGATGTTCCTTGTAAACGGACATTTAAAATTTGTGAGGACTGCGTTTTATGAGTCAACTGGTGCACAGATAGACAGACTGACTCTCTCTCTCTTCCTCTTTTCTTCTTCCATTCCCTTCCTACCACTTCAAACGCTAACCCAGCCCAGTTGCCATGACAATCCAATCCGTGCAGCTTGTTTTTTGATGCCGCAAAGTACTCAAAACCCCCCTGCTGCTGTGATTTGACTGCCATCGCTGTACCAAGCCAGGTGGCTGCTTTCCTCAGGGAGCCCTTTCAAATAAAGGCATTCAGCCAAAAGACTTTGAAGTCCCACTGTAGACAAGCTCTCAATAAGAGAACACACTTCCTTCCTGTTTCATCCCAGGCTTTGACAGGGAAGCTTAGATGGAGCACAACCTCGTGTTGCTCATCAGTTGGTTTTGCGGTGTTAATGCTGCAAAAGAAGAAGAAAAAAAAGACTGTAAGTTATAATCCTCCAATCCAGCTAGAGTTTTGGTTGTCAAATTGAAGGACTCGAATGAAATGTTCAAAGTGACCAAATGGCGTTACTGAAAGCTTGTCAGGCAAAAAAAAAAAAACACACTGGAAAAATGGCACTCACTCGCAGGTTTAAGACAGGAAGAGACAAGCACTCATATAAATAGACAAACATGATCAGTTTCCAGTTCAGCTGACCTAATGTTCTTGTCTTTTTAGTGGTACAAAATCATGCGAAAAAGAGAAACTGATCCAAACTCCATACAGAAAGGACCAAGGCTGAGATTTGAACCCAGGAATTTCTTGGTGTATGTAACAGTGCTAAACATGTAGCACTGTTACTTTTTTGATTCAATAATTAATAACTCAAACACAGTATACCTTGTTATGTTCTGTACAGTGACATTTCAAAACACTCAATGCACCACTTTTAACTAATCGTAGTAAAGCAAACTAACCAAGATGAAACAAAAATGAGATTCCCGTCCCTGTTCATGTTGAGTTTCATTCAAAGGCTTGATAGAGAGAGAATACACCTCTCTTTTGCTAGGCAGTTTAGTTTCCCTTTAATTTCTGTTCTTTGACTGTGCAATGTGGGTCAGAAGTTCACCCAGTAATGAAGTTTTCCCATTCTCTTTCTCTTCTCTTTCATCTACGCTGTCGCTGAGAACAGAAAGATGAGAACTGAAATTAAAAGAATATTGAAGTCGGAATTGCACGTCTTCAATTATTCCTCTCTCCTCTGAAGAGTGTTGTAAAACTGACAAAAGGCAAAGTCAGCTTTGATGGCAAATTCATGATTATTTTGTGTTACTGCTCTTTCATGCCAACATTAGCAAAACGGCAAATTTTTCTGTTGACAATGAGAAGGTTGATGTTAAAAGTTAAAGAAAACATCCAGTTAACAGTCACAAAACCATGTTTTAAGAAAAGTAATTAACGAACAACACAAAGGAGTAGAATATCACATGTAAGAGCACACACAAGAACAATTCCTGTATGCTGTAGAGCACACAAAGCAGGCACTGTAAAGCATATCTGTCAGTCAGAAATGTAATTCAGCAAAGTCTATGTATCACATTCAACTTAGAAAGACTCAAACTGTCAGACCGGACAGAGATGAGTGACAGTATTGTTAAATGTGTTGCTAACACCACTAACAGTTCTACCTGTCAACCCGATTTCTAGCAGATATAGCGTAGTTAGTCAGTTGTAAATATATTTCAACCATTTGATATGTGAAATAGAAAGGATGATTATCTAAAGGCACTTTTCTTTTTGGTTTTAATGGTATATTCATGAACATATGATGCTATAAGTGAGAGAAATGAAATAAAATGTTAAGATTTCAAAGTAAAAATCCACCATGTTTGACAGACTTTGCAGGCAATCAGTGTTTCACTTTCGTCATGCTTCTCTCTTGCCAAACACAGAAAATATAGTACATTTTATCAGCGTGTAGATTGTTGAACTATCTGAGTAGTCAGCAAAATTATCAGTTTCCTGTTCAGGAATGCCGAAAGAGACTTCAAGTAGCTCGCAAGTTTCAGCATGCTAATAGAAAAATCACAAGGCTTTAATGTCTCAGGGTTAGAGTACAGATCAACATGAAGAGCCTCTTCAAGCCTCACTTTTTTTCCTCACAGCACATTTAATAACTGTGCTCATTCGTTCTCATAACACTGCACATAAGCACTCTGCATTAATTTATTAACCCTGGTAATATATAAAGAGCTGCCATTTGTCTTTCTTTTTCCTCTCTCTTCTCCCTGCCTCTCTAATGTTTCAAGCTGGTTTTTCCATATTCATTGAAAGGCCGCAATAAAATTTATTTAATTCATTTTGCTGGAGGAATTAGGGCAGTGGATGGCTTACACTCAAGTCCCATTTGCTAATAAGGCAATTAGAGGCATTTTTGCTTTCGAACAACTTCCAGTACTTCCCGCACATAAGCGAATGACCGATTGCTCAAGTGGGCGACTGGTAAGAGGAGTTTTTTAACTCCATTTCAAATAGACAGACATAGAGTGGTCAGTGGGATAGTTAAGTATTGATAATCACAGAGAGCAAAGAGTACCTTTTTTTTCCTGGTCTTGTTAATCATTTACAAGCCTGTTCGAAAGGACTGCATATCTTGTGTTCACTCTCAGCAGCCCCGAATTATACTTGTCTCCAATTTAGACAGCTCTCTCAGACAGATTTGACTTTGTATTATTGATTGCTTTGATACATTCTAATCGTAATAATTACATTGGATGAGTTTCTGATGTTTAAGAGGGCCGTAATTCCGACCAGCTAGGGGTTTCAGGGTTTTCATGCCACCCTGCTGCTTTTCATTTTAAGCTGAATTCCTTTGTTCTCTCTAGCAATTATCTAGCTGCTGTCTCTCCATTCCCAAATGTTCATGTCAGAAAAGCTTATTAACAGCACACTGAGGGACTCATTTTGGCCTTTATTGTAGATTATTAACATCTCTACATAGACACACGTACAAACTGAGTTAGAAAAAATCAAAAGAAATCCTGTCAAAACCAAATAAAGTGCAAGAAAAGACACTAGCCTCAACATAAGACTCTGTAAATGCTTTAATGGGCTTTTTGTCCATTATCACAGTGCTATGTGTATTGTACATTGCAGATGTGACCTGTCACCTCAGTATACTTTGACTGATAAATAGAGTGCTCTGCCAAGCAATCACTCTGTTGTCCATCCCCGAATTTCCCTCAGACTCCCCTCTTCCTCTCGCTGTTCCATTTCCGCTCCAGCAACTAAGTGTGTCACAAATGTGGGTCAGTCGCCTTTCTTTCCCCACTAAAGTCAATTCAATTTGGTGGAATGATAAGAAGGTATCAAATTTAAACAGCTTGGAGGTGCTCTGGGGCAAGACAAGAAGCACAGCAGTCTGCCATACTTAAAATACCAGCTCCTCTCCAAGAGCCTTCCTCGAGAGAGTTACTTGACGGGAGGGAGAGGAACAACACCTCGCCCATTAGAGGAGAGGAAGAGAGGGATGTGGAGAATTAGTTTTCATCAGTACATTAGTAGACAAGCCAGGGTGGCAGTGAAACCTTTTAGACTCCACAGTCTCATTGTGCTCTGCTGATGCTCATATTGTCTTTGCATCTGTCGCTCTATTATTTGTATCAAACGCTTTTAGGACCTGTTGACAAAGACACATAATTGCCTGTGGTTTCTTTGACACGAAAGAGGATAAAAAGGCACTTGGCTTCTGAGTAGCAGTGGGTCGTGAGTAGAGCCTGACCGATACATCTGCATGGATGATAGTGTAGACTCATTTGCTGGCTGATTTATGTGTTTTGTTCTCTAGCGATGCTGCCAATACTGTGGTGGCGCAGTTGAACTAAACACAGTTTGACTGACAGTGGAAGTAGAGATGTTTGGGTCAACCGATTGGCAATCGTCTCCCCTCACAGATGAAGGTAGTGCGTTAATGTGGACGTTATCGCAGTTAAGTTATCATCTTGAGGCTTGGCAATCAATCAAAAATGACAACATCTGTCACTACGCCACTTGCGATCCATATTTTGTTGCATTGTAACTATATGAAATACATCATTTAATAAAAATTGGAAACATGAAATTGTCAAAGTGAAAATATCCAGCTTGCAAGAGAGCAGACTTTTTTAGCTGGCTGACTCTACGGCTCACCATCGACTCGGCTCTATGTAGACAGGCTGCACGGTCTTTCGCACTTCTTCTGGATTTGTATTGTTGGAGCAGCTGACAACAGCAGAACCCAGTAAGTGTGGTTTTGGTGATTTGCAGTTGAAAATATGTCTAGCCTTCTATAAAAACTGTTTTTTTTATTGTAACTTTTATTTAAATTGAAATTACTTTATTCCATATATTATGTCTATAAACTAACGTAAGTTTATCACAGATATATTTTTATCAGCACATGTGTCGATAAGTATCAGAAAGTTGTAGTACAGAAATATTAAAGACGTGTTTGAGGTCAAACTGTCAGGTGATGTCATGGAAATGACACAGAATGTGTACATAATAGGTCTCTGACACATAATACAGCACAACTCTGAAAAAGGAGCTTGTTACTGTTTGCACTGGCGTTTGAGTAAATCATATTTTGTAAAGATTTTAGTCGTGCACTTAAGCCAGTGTCCTGTCCTAACCCTCCTCATCCTCATCCCACTGTATTTACTTGTACTGATCAAACTGCTCCTGGGAGAGAAAGAAGAGAAGTGTGGGGGGAGGAGGAAGGATAACCAGAGAGTGTTGAAGGAAGGATTGTTGAAAAGAAGAGACACAGGCACAGAGAGTGAGCAACGGAGAGCTTTGCCTGCAGAGAGAAAGTGAAAAATGCATTTCTCTTAGCCGTCCGCTTTGTCCTGACTTCAAAGGGCCCATGGATTGCACTTAGGAGGTGTCTAAATGAGGTGATGTGAAAGATGAGAGCCAGAGCTGCACTGTATCTGCCGCTGGCAGTGATTCTCAAAGGACTTCAGTGGAGGGCCCCGGCACCAGCACACACAGGCGCACTGATCACTTTCAGCCCATAGACTTGAATACAGAGACATGGCCTGGTTGAATGTACCTTTTAGCCATCGCTTGAATGCCAAGAATTTCATTTGTATTAGAACTGTTAACCTGCAAAGACATGGTGAGTTTAATATTCAGAAAGAAGAAGAGTAGGGATATATTGCTCAGATACCCAGAGGTATCTCTGTATTTTTATAATTGAATAAAAACAATATATGGCATTGAAAGGTTGTGTGTGTGAGTGTGTTAGTTTGCATGTGTATGTACTGTGGTGTCTGTGTTTGTGTGTTGTCTGGCCTTTAATTACCTTAATCCATCCTTTCTGGGGATTTTACGCATGTATTTGTGTGTGTGTGTGTGTGTGTGTGTGTGTGTGTTTACGCATTCCTGGATGTGTGCAAGTGTGTGTCACTCACACGAGGCCTCTGAAGAGGATCTCAGATGTTCCACTGCAGCAGATAAGAGCCATCCACAGTGTGCCTTAAGGAAGCCACACAGACAGAGGATCAGACTTAAATGGTGTGGAGGAGTGAGGACGCTAGAAGACGGAGGAAGGGATGGGGGTGGTGTGTTAGTACGCGTGCGTGTGTGTGTCGGTGGGGGATCAGACAAGACAAGATGTGAACCGTCATCCATCGACACGAGAGCTGCTGTCAAGATGCGAGAAGACAGGAGGGAAGCTTAGAGGGAGCGAGGATGAGGAGGAACGGAGGAGGCAGATGTCCAGGGAGAGGATAGGTGAGACAGGTGTGACAAGTGAGACAGAGAGGCACATGACCAAGACAACGGAGCCAGAGATGGACAAGAGAGGACAGAGTAAGCGAGGGCATGAAGAGGGGGGAGCAAAAATCCTGCCAGAAGCATGACAAAGACGGAGCGAGAGAGGACAACAGAGGATGATGGACAGATGAGGGAAGCAGCTTTGCTTTCTCTGTCATCCCACTCGGTTCTGCTATCTATCAGAGAGGAGGAGTACACTCCCCCCAGTATCCCTCACTACACTCCATCCGTCACTGTGCATGCAAGTGTGGGTCCGCGCGTGTGTGTCCAGGATTTGATTGGTCTAGCACGCTCCAAGGAAAATGGTGACCGGTGTGAGCCGGTCACATCATCGCTCTCAGTCCCCGAGTGTTTATAATGACTGAACACAGCAGACACTGCAGATTGATGATAGAGGGGAGTTGGAGCTTGTGTGTGTATATGCACAAGCGTGTGCGTTACTGCGTATAGAGTTGTGTTTGTGAGCGTGTGTATTACCTGATGTGTGTGCGAGCATGAATGTGTGCGCTGATGTATAGAACAAAGCTTCCTGCAGCCTTTATCTCAGCATTGGTTGTTTTGCGGAGCGTGTCGGCTGCTGATAGCCACTATCAGCCACCGCCATGCTCCTCCATCGCTGTGTTTTTTTTCCACACATAGCCACTCCTCCCTCGCACCTTCCTTGCTGCATTTCCTTATTTCTTCCTTCATTCCCTCTGACCTCTAATCCCTGTGTCCTCTCCCCATCTGTTTGACCATGAACCCAACTCAAACTGATTACCAAAGTCACGTGATCACACATATTTATGGCTTAACTCTACATGTATAGTACTGGCTGCCCTCATTGAACTCAATGAAAAGGCACAAATTCATGTTAATGTGCGTGGTACTTGACAATGAGGGTACAGTGCAGTCAGAGTAGCTGTAAATCCAGCAAGATAAATTCTTAGCATATTTCTAGACGTGCCTGGTTAATAAACTTATTTTGAGTGTTATCCTGATTCTGACTTGACAGATAACTTAAAGATCCCTTAAGGTGTGAGTAAATCCTACATTCTGAAAGAGGATCGGTCCACAATCTCTCCAGCTTGCTTACATATTATCCTCACTACATTACCTGCAAGCGTTTGAGAAAAGTCTGTACCTACATTTTAGTTTGTGGAAACTGGTGTCTAGGAGGATAGACATGGCAACCAACAACCAGTGAAATTTTACAGTAAAGTAATGGGACATGATTTGAAGGTTGCAACAAGGGAAGGTACTTATTTAGTGATATTTAGTGACAGTGAACAAGTGATTAAGGGACCAGTATAGCGCTTATTTACAGTATTTACCATACAGAGTGACAGGCTGCACACAGAGAATACTTTTAGCTTAACAGCATTAGTTCAAAACAAACTAAGCAAAATAACATGTAAAAATCTTTAGACTACTCTAGTGCATGTCAACCACATTTTTCACAACCACTCTTGTGACAAATCTCCGACTGCATTCGCCTATTTTAAATGTCAGAGTAAAATTGAGGGCAGATAAAACTGGAGTGTAACGCATCACAGCTTTACGATGCTCAGAAGCATGATGGCATTCTCTGGACCAAGGGAGTACAGAGGTTAGTCTAAGCTTAAAACAAGATGGGGACATTTATGCAGAATTTACAATAGTACCCAGCCATACTGTGGAGAAAAAAAAACCCTGTGTTGCTCCCACATGGTGGATGGTACTAGGAATGTCTGGTTGAGATGTCTGCATCATTTGTCTGTTGGCTGAGATAGAGGACCGTACCCTTTCGAAAACCCAGATTTTGCGGTGGTAAAGGTTAGAGATACTAGCCCAATGTTTGAAACGCCTCTTTGAGTGGATACATGAGCAACCCATTCAACTGCACATAGAAATTAGGTTTATGAATTTATACTTGAAGGCTTCACTTGGGCTTATTCAAGTTTGGAATCCATTTTACGGATGTACAGTGCAGAACTGATTTTCTATTGAGAGAATTTTTACCTTTGTACAACCAGTAGCCATTGAGGGTTTGAGGAAAAATACACAACTGTGGCGTGGTAAATGCTCTTTCAATTCATTGCATTCACATTGTGCAGAAACATTGTTACTTTATTGGTTGCTTGTGACAGAGCATTGATTTGTTTGAAGATTTTATATAATTTTTTTGATGTTGCAGAGGAAGAGAAGGAAGGGAGAGAACTGGAAACATAGGACAGGGTGGATGGATGGAGAACAGAGTGAATTAGTTGGTCAGTTTAAATAGTCCCTCGGGCAGCCTTGTGGCAATGCCAGACTCTCCAATTTGGCTCAAGGCCTTTGTCGCTTGCCATGCCTCATTTCTCTTCCACTTTTGCTGTCACTCTCCACTTTTTACCGCCTAGTAAAGCATTAAATCCATGGAAATAATTTCAAATGTAATAGGGCCTCTTGTGAGTTTTAGATAGTAAGCCATCGTAGACTACTGGTAGGACAGGAAGCAGCCCTCAGAACCTCAGTCTTCAGAGGCTGCACACATGTATATGTGCAGAAATGTTTATACAACATGTCCTCAAAGTAATTTTCCTCCTACACACAAGCTTTCTCCTCTTTTGTCTGACTGTTTGCAGCTCTCTCTCTCTCTCTCTCTCTCTCTCTCTCTTTCTCTCTTCAGTCAGCCACTTCAGGTGAGAAGGTTTGTGACTTAATCACTGTGGGGCTGTTAGAGTCGCTCTATAGGAACCCAAGAGCGCAGCAGCGGAGTGGATGTGACTCTCAACCAAGTTCAAGCACAGCTCTCCACGAACCATTTTCTCTTCTAACAGCACAGTGCATGTTTCCTGGCAGCCGAGTGTCGCTCTAGGGCCACTTGCTGGGACAATCACAGCACCTGTGTGGCTTCAGCGTGTTTTGTTCCACATAAGTATTAGCTCTGTTTATGATTAGGGGAACACATCCATGCCTAGAATCCTCTGACCCTGAGTCAGTGGGCCTTTGAAAAACTCTTATGCATAGAGAATGCAGCAGTGGGGGTTATTATGCAGTACTCTCATGTAGCTCTGCATCACATAAAGCCCCACATTTCTCATCTATCTTATCTTTTACTTCTGTTGCATTCTAAGTTGTGTATGGTGTGTGTGCAGACCAAGCCAAGACCCTCTGGAGACTTCCAAGAGAGGGATATATTCTGTATCATGAGAGCTTATTTTGGTCCATGAGATGGCATGAAGGGGGTGGGGGCCACCCTGACGTACCATTTATACCAGTATAGTCTGTGTGACCTCGTGACACAAACCAGCAGCAAGTCAGCAGTCCTGCAAGCGAACCACATCTTACTGGCCAGCAACTAAGACATGCAGGGTTGTAGATGAAACATGACACAATGGAATGCTTGTCACTGGATTAGTGATGTGTTTTTATCTCTTTTGTTTTGCTTTTTCATGATTCAAATAAATAAAACTATTGTGCTGTGGTACATTACTATTATTGTTATTATAGAGCTCTAAAAATTGTGTCCTTCACAAATGAAAGTGTGAATATGCTGTATGTTTTCCCCACACTGGCCCCGGTGCAATAGACAAAACAGTCCTGTCTCAAACATCTCCCCCTTCATTTTCTCTGTGCGTATTCACCTCTCCCTCCTTCCTGCCCTCCCTTTCTTTGCTCCTTGTCTCCGTTGCTCAGCAGAGGCCCTGAGCCCTGTGGAGCTCACATCCATTTTGAACCCAGAGGCTGTCAACCATGCTGTTGGTAAATGAGCAAGCCTAACCTGTGGCTTTCAGTCTCCCCCACCTCCACTTATCCTTTTCTCTGCCTCTACCTTCCATTCCATGATTCCTTAACATTCGCTCCCTTTTTTCTCACGCCGGCACATCCCTCCTTTGCTTGTACCACTAAAGCTGTGAAAGATTGTTGCTTCAAAGGGCAACAGAACTCTTTGTAATAAAACCAGCCAACCTGGCCAGACTCAGCAAGCCGCATTGTACTGTAGGTAGTAAAGACTGTTCTATTCAAAGCACCTTGTAACAGATTTTTTGCTGGTTAGCCTCAAGTCAAGTTTTTTACATCACATTTCATACAGTAGTGAACACAGTGTTGTCCAAATTAAAGCAAACATGAGAACATGGCATATATATTAGATGTACAGAATGCCTGAAGCAGAGGCACATTTGACAACAAAATGACTCACAGATCAATGATGAATTTCCCGCAAAGTTTCATATAAACACCACCCTCCTTTCTTGCTACTTGGAAAAGGAATGGGTTTAATTTTAAAAGGGAGGCAGCATGTTGCAGATGTTCCACAGCAGAGATAGACAAACAGGCACAGAAAACAAAGCCCACGGCCAGCGCACGTTAAGCATGTTCATTAATTTCTGTAGTTTCTCTCCTGCTGGGCTTGCTTGCTTCCTGGACGTGCCATGGATCTTAATAGGCTTCGGATCCCTGCTCACTGTTTTGATGCACACAGAAATGCCTTGAGAGAGGGAGGGAAATAAGAGAGAGGAAGACAGACCGAGAAGCAGTGCGATAAATAAGAAGAGATGACAGAAATGAACAGATAAAGAACATATATCATAGGAAGTAAATGAGAGAAATCAAACAGGAGAAATAATGGCTTGACTGCCAGGCTGAAAGAAAGCACTTTAATTAACTAACTGTGCAGTGTCTGCAATTATGAATCCAAGTCAATATCAATAAACTATCATTGGCATCAACTTTTATTTAGATCTGCACAATGAGCAAGCATCTGTACACTGTAGCAAATGCTGACACAGTTCTTTGGATGTTACGGTAATGGCTACACGTGTAACATCTTAGTCGCATACTGTGTGAGCAGCTTGTCACCCATACAGGCAGTTTGCTTTACCTTTAATGAGTCAGCTCTATAGGTTAACACTTAACCAATGACGCTGAACCGGCTTGGAGCTGTGTTAACTGTGCAGGGCTAGAGGGCATGAAAAAAGGACCCCATCAGCGAGCTGCTTCCTGAAGCCCCACTGTTCCGCCAGGCCCCCATGCGGAGCTCCATCTCTCTAAAGAGACTTCAAAGGAAGGCATTTGCAGACCCGATGTAGGCGTTAACCTTTGACTCAGAGGCTCTCTCTGTGCAAACAGGGACAGCCTAATTGATGCTACGCACTGCAGAAAAGGAATAACTTGTCCTTGTGGATTACAGCCATAGAATATAGTGCTTCAATTTCTGCCTCTTATATGGAGACAGACAGGGTCTGTGCATCTACTGTAGCAAAGTGGCAACATTTCTTTATGACCTCTAGTGACAAATAGTTTGCATCTATTAATGCTTATGGCTGCAAGAAGTGCTGATTTAATATTTTTCTTATTCATTGGGTTGAATATGCCCTTCAATTGAAAAACAAAATGATCTGTGGTCCAGGTTCATGTATCATCATTGTACCTCCAGTATAAGTATAAATCGTGGAGCCCAAGACAGATTTCCCTGCAGGACAGCAAAGTATATCTTATCTTAAATCGTAGTGTTCAACTGTTACAGTCGAAACCAAAGGAGACAAAAACAAACAAAGAACCAATATACACTCAAATAATTTTTAGAAATAGAAATTAAAATAAAAAATAATCTTTGGCCGCTACTATGGTAGGTATGGATTTGTAGATAAGGAAGAATGGCCGGGTGCAATTTTCCACAAACCTCATGGCCTTGAGATGGGCAGATAACCATGTGGCGGCTGGAGATTGAGTCAAGCCCCAGTCACTCCTTGTCTCCCCAGATAATGCTGAGTGGACACACAGTTCACTCTGGTTAATTTTCCACCTCATGTCCTGGCTCCCTCTGAGAGAGATGGAGAGAGCGATAATCCAGACTGATAAAGGGATGTGGTGACTGAAGGAAAGTAGCAGGGGGGTTCTGTACGATTACGTTTTGTGTATTTACTGCTAACCACATTACTGGCTTCTTAAGGGACAAAAGCCTTGCAAATTAGCGTTAAACATTTGGTCGATGGATTGGTGGATCTATGAACGGACAGATGGATGAGTTGATGGATGTATATCTGTGATTTGTGTTCGCTTATAGATGGACACAGGTTGCCTTTCCCAAACTTGGCACGCTGGAGGAGCTAAATTCCAAGTTCAGATCACTAACAGGAAGTTCACATATTTTGACTTGAATTTAAAAAATCTGTTGTTCAAGAGGAAGGACAGAAAGTTCAATGGTTTGCACCACGTTGTAAGAAGCTTTCCCTATACTTCATTGCTTCATGGTGTCTATATTTCAGCGCTCTGTCCAACTTTGCCTCTGCATCACAATAGTGTGATGTAAAATGTTGGCGCTGCAAGATGAAACAAGAAGCTCTGACATGGCTTCCCACACTGCTGTATCAATAATGAATCAATGATGGAGCCAAGGTTTCTATTTGTCTAAAATGCTGTTACAGAGAGGCTTAATTGACTTTTTGGTTTAATCACAATGTTGATATTCATCGTGTTTTCAAGGCTGTCTTAATTAGGGCGCCATGCTATGTCTCTCTGCCAGTTGACCACTCACACAGCTGACTCCAGCCAAGCTGTGGAAAGGTGTTATGGGAGCGCATCATGCAGCAGCAGAACATTGCGTGTGTGTGGAGTGTTTTGCATCCAAGCAGTTCTTTTCCTTGCCAGCAGCGATCCCAGTGGTGTGTTGCAGCTGAGGATATTGTCTGTCATGAAACACAATCTGCACCTTGTTCTTTGGTTTCTGGCATGTCACACCAGTCTGGTATCTGATTGTATGAGGAAAATTCCCCAAAAGCTATTTTGAGTGTTTGTGCTTGTGAAGGACAAGTGCTCATTTAGACAGGTCATCAGGCAACATCAGAACTTAACACGTTTGTCCTAATTTTGTGCACAACACTACAGTGACACTTTCACAGGGCAAAGTGTCATTAGGGTTGCATCTATCCACACTGAATGACTCCCACATGGTATCCAGTATTGAGGCTAATGTGTGTCCCTAAACACTTGTGGCTGTTCAAACACACACACAAACACACAAGGCCTTGAGCCACAGGTGGCAAGTTTGGAAATGGAAAGGGTCGCTGAAATGTTTCCCTTAGCCTTGGATCCCAAACAGCTCCCATGAGCACAGAATGTCTTTGTGTCCTAAACTGTCTTTGAAGCCTTTGAATTAGCACTTGGTTGACATTGATACTGATTAAGCTGTGCTTCTTCTTGTTTACAGGACACGGACCTACTGGATATAGCGTACATAAAAGATGCCAGAAATGGAAAGTGCACCAAAACGCCAAAGGTAAGCCCACAATTAACTAATTACAGTTGCTTGCCCAGCCCATGTACTTGGATATACATATAAAAACATTTATTTAGATGCCTTATGGTTGTTTTTTGTCCATGCAGTATTACGTATTAAATCAAGAACAATATTCTGTTCAAGTATTGTTCTTGCTTTTGTCTGTTAAGGCTCTGGGAACACAATGAGCAGTCTACTGAAAGGACAGAAGAGGGCATTTTTTGGGGTGATGATATGCTTTCCAAGCGTTTGTGTTTATTTTTGTACAGAATTGAAAGCTATGAGTAGGTGTGAGCCCAACCATGAATCAGACACTGTCTGCATCCATCTAGCAAAGAAGTCTGTTATGGATAGGATTGAAATTGGTTCAGGTGTTTTTAATGACTGACATATAACCATGAGACTTGTACATACAGAAATGGGTGTAGTTGTTTGTATGGGAGGTGTAGTTAATGTAATTGTCTGTCATATGACCTTCAGAACTTCATATTTTGCATTGAAGTGACTTTTGATTGTATTTGTGTGTGACTATATATGTGTGGCTATATGGATGCTGTGAAGATCAAGTGACACTTAAGATTGACAAACATGATTTGAATTCAAGCCCACGCAGTAACAGTACATGGATGGTTTCCCAGGAAAGTCCCGGGTATGCAAATTGCTATTTTCACAGCTAATTAAAATGCTGTGGATTGTGAACGATGAGAGGAGAATTTGTACACACATTTTTTAATCTGGCGCACTGTAACTGTCAAGGATTTTGGCACATTCTGGTGCAGTTGCAAAGCCAAATTCAGTTCTCACTGTTAATTTCCCACTTACCAAGTGATGATTAGAACAGTAACCTGCATTCTGATCCACTTTCATATTATATGTTCCTGCATAATGACTCAATTTCATATATCTTTTGGATCTCGTCAATCTTGTGATGAGCTGCTGTTACACGGCAGCGGCAGTCTTCATCGTTTTGACTCAGTGCAGCAGGAGAAGCGAGTGGGGGTCGTGCACTGCTGCTCTGTCTGGGGAGTGAGTAATGATGGAATGAGTACAATAACACAGAGAAGATTCATGCATTTCTAAACAGCTTACAGAGTGATGCTACCCAGGGAGGAGACAGGACCACGTGACAGGTAAGATGGTCGAAGCATTGGAAATCCATTACTGGGAGATGGAGCGGTGATGCACCCTGGGCATTGTAATGGGAGCACCAGTGAGACACAGTGTCTGAAGAGTTGATGAGATGAGGAGAGGAAAGGAGGAAAGGAGAGAGGGAGGAGGGAGCGATGAAGAGACTGCGGGGATGAGAGGAAGGAAAAGCAGAGAGAGGAGAAGGAAAAGCAAGGGGAGTTTTTTTGTGTTAGGTCTGCAGAAGGCGAGAGAAAGGATGAGAGGAAGGACACAGAGATGATGTGAGGTCAAAGGAAGATGTCAGGCGAGAAGCACAGATAATACCAGACAGCAGTTGCTGTAAGTGGACAGCACTTTTCGTGGCTTGCTTCTCAAGCATTTCTCCTTCACACTTCTTAAGGATGTTGTCAGAATGGTGAAGGTTTCGCAAGGATCACTGCACTGTTAACTTCAGCTTGAAAGAAATGCACAAAAGCTTTCCACTCAAACACAAAGCTTTAGATAAGTAAATAAATATGAATAGGTTGACAGCATTAGACATATATGAGACATAAGTCTCAAAACATTAATTTATGTTATGCTGTGACTGAGTACCATACAGTCTATGTGCTCAAAAATACACATGTAGAACAGATTTGCATCGACCTTGGTTAAAAATGCTGCCTTCAGATGAAACTGTCATTGAAACTGATCAATACTTTAGCAATGCATCAGTGCTGTCTGTCCAGGGTTGTATCTGAGTACATGAGTAAAATGAGGAGGCAGCGGATGGAGAGAGGAATTCCCTTATCTTATCAGCATACTGCACATAAAACTCCTATTTTTACTGTCTTGTTGTTGTGTCTGTTGGTTTTATATTTATATGATCTCTACTCTTTAAAGCTCGCACTGCTCCTTCTGCGCTCGCTCAAGAGCTCCCTCAGCAGCATTCATTCATTCATGCAAATTGCAGAAAACCAACACACTTACCAAGACGAGATGAGATGTTGGACTCGTGATGACATGTCTGTAAAAAGCTTCAGAAGTGCTTTCATTGTGCTACTCAAGAGTCCTGCGTCTCAGCCGAATATTGTCAGACTCTGATACAATCATTCTCAACAGACTGGCTTGAAATGGGCTCCAGATGGAAAGGCTAGTTTGGCTCACCTCTTTTGAGCTCTTGTTGCTGCTACAGCTCAAGTTACTTCATATTGTCTTTGACCAGCATCGCAATTTCTTTCTGAACGTCATCAAGATTTGGAGCACGCTACTGTGTTCATCGGCTCGTCGCGGTGTGTGGGCGGCTCGTCTGCCCTCTGATGAACTTATGCCACCCTGCCCACGGGCTCCAGCTACTCGGTCATGATTCATACATTTTCACTGTGAAGACACACACACACACAAAACACACAATGTGAGGGAGAGGATCGCTCACTATCATTTGTACATTGTGTACACTTGCAGCTGTATAGATACAAATCCCACACAGGAGCACAAACACACTTGCTGTGACTACAATAACAAACCACGACAAAACCAGTGTCCTTTTGTTCTACAATGGTCAGGATGATGATGCTAATTAGCATGTGTCCACCCCGTCATCATTCAGGCTGATTAGATTGGCTGTGTGTCAGAATGACAAGAGGCAACCTTTGTTTGACGGGTGGCTCCAGAAATAAATCACGCACCCTTAGGTCTGGTGTGCAAAGAACAACACTAATAATCATCCACTTCATATACCCACAAATAGCTAGCCGATTTGCCATATTCAATGCAGAGAATGCAGAGATGTACTTTTTGCATGCTTTTGTGGTTATCATAGCGTATTCAAACTGTGGTGGAAATACGGTGGCTGTTTCATTTTGGCCACTCTGTCATCAGCTTGATGAACATGGATTTGTTTTTTCTTTTACTTTGTGCACCTCAAGTATTTAGTGTTGTTTAGTAATATTTGCTTCTTGAAATGTAAGCTGTTGGACAAAGAATGGAACAACAGCATCCCTATCTACTTTGCAGTCTTAAATATATAAAAGGTACAATTAATTGACAAGGTCTCACAAAATCTAATAAGTATACAACTGATCTGTGGAGAGACACGACGCAGAGATTATTCATTCCAGAACCACCTGACATTTCATGGATGTTGGCCTTCCATTGATATTTGGTAGCCACCTTAATACTGTCTTTGTAAGACCGCAATTGATTTTCTAATGTGTAAAGGAAAAGTCCGAAAGAAATAAAAATGCAACCAATTTCTAGTTAAATTTCTAGTTAACTTGACAATGGACAGTAACGTGGTGCCAAATAGTTCTCAAGTTCCATATCTAAAATCGTTTTATTGGAGCAATAAAATAAATAATAAAAAGCAAAAGGAAAAAAAACATTATTTGCCTGCCAAATCATTGATTTATTTCATACATTTGTATGAAATGTATGTATGTATTCATTCATACATGTTTCACATCAATTCGTGCTCTTTTAAATATGTTTATTGTGTTTCACGTGTTAAAGCCCCTGGCCAGGCCACACTGTTCCAAACCGTCCATTCATATTGTCTCTTTATTAAATCAGCAGATTAGCTTGCTCCCGCACAGCATGTTCCCTCTCCTCAGCACCAGCCAAACAGCTAAAGCCAATCACATCTGCGATCTCTCGTGTACACTTTACCGTACAACTAACTTCTACATAACTGTGTTCGAATAACTTCTACTTTCCCCTCCTCGTCATTCTGCCTCCTTGCACACTGTGAGGGGCATACTGTAATACCGTCCCTCTGCTTTGTTGAATTGCTCTTCTGTCTGAATTGTTCTATCTTAGCAGAGCTGGCAAGAGGGAAATGTAATCAGCATCTCACCATGCTGCTTACAGTAGGTGTCTGAGAGACAAAATTACATGCTTTCTCTCCGTCTCTTTGACAACCAAACAGACGCTGTATCTGTATGTGCCTGTGTGTCTGTGCTCAGTGCCTCAATAGTTCAGAGTTGTAATATAGATCTTGAAAGTGGAAAACCTTAATGATTTAGTGTTCTATACCGCAGACTCCATTCTCAGACCTTTCCATTTTTTATAATGGAAGTAAGACATCAAGCACAGCCACTGTAACTCTGTGGGGGGAGGGCAGAATGTGCAGACAGAATGTGCTCTGATAATTCACATATCCATATCTTACCCCAGCGTGAGTCTGCCGTGTGCAAGGTGATTATTTTTCTGTTTGTGTGTTAAACAAGACATGAGGATCACGTAGCGTATCCATCCCATGATACATGCATGATCAGACTGAGGCGCTGCTGACTGACCGAGTGTGGCAGATGGCTGTAAAGACTCTCACATGGTCACGCACAGGCAGAGGAGTTGTACTCTAAATAGATTTTTTTTTTTGGTTGTAGTATTGGTGAATTTCACACACTCAAAGGCATGTTTGCTTGTGGAAATCAAAAAATAATCACAGTCAACTGAGAGGGGAACAAATTGATTTCTGGAGTCTTGTCAAAGAGGACAGTTTACAAAGGTGGACCGTCTGGACTGATGTAGCCGCTGTTATCAGCAGAGAAACACATGGAAATCACTCACAAGTCCAAAGCAAGGCTGGAAAACAACCATATTCATGCTGCTACAGTATGCCGTTAAAATACCAAATGAATGATGTGGGTCATTTTAAAAGATGGACAGTTTATTCAAGGTGCTGTACATCAACAGCAACACTTAATTAAAAAAGGCATTAGGTTTCTCTTCTGGCTTTCCTTGTTGTCTTGATAGTGAATACAAACGTAATGAACGGACTGAACTCGGCAGCAGACTCAAGGCTCCGATGTTCATTTCTTCCAGAGCTATTTGTTCCCTCAGACTTTTATTGTGAGGTGAGAGGAAGAGGCCGCCAGCTCCGTTACAGTCTAAGCTTGCAGCAGAGAGGACTGCTGCTAAATACAGAGCAGCTTGTGTGTCCCCAGCAGTGTAACAGGATCTGGGAGAGGCCAGCAGGCCATTATCACCACCGCTCTGTCTGGCCAACAAAGTCGGCTAAAGCTCCATCTCCCACAGCAGTAAGTGCTAAACAGCTCCTCTGAGTACACAGCAAGCTACTGAACGGTTTAGATCTGCCCTTATCCAATGCGTATTCATGTAACAGCTGTGTTATGACAGTGTTTAAGGCACTGATTACATAGCGTGGACAGTAAATATGAAACAGGAAACATATAATATCAATGTCCTGGCATTTATTTTTGGAAATGTGGAGTGTGTGCTTATGAAATTCTTTTTCTTTTCTTTTTTTCCTTACCAAAATTCAGTTACAAGTCAGGAAACAGATCCTTTCAATTGTTCGAGTGAGGAATGCTTTTGAATCTCCCCTCTACAGCATGTTTTTTTGAGGTGCACGAAGGCTCTTGCTGTGGCAGTGTTTATTTCCATCATCCGTGCCGTCTGGTGTGTATCGATGAAGGACGGGGTCACAGTATGTGCTCCAGCTGCAGCAATCACAGCCCTTCAAATCTATCGATGTAAGAGTGGGCAAGGCCTTTGTCTGACCCTGGACAGAGCTACACTCCCGCATGACAAGATAAATAGCTGAGAAAGCACGGAAATATTAGGTAACATGATTTCAGTGACAGTGTATATGCTTGGTATGCTGTGCGCTGTAATGTACACTGTATACTGTCAATATAAGCGTCTGCAGTTGTAACAAAATGTGAAACTTATGTGAAAAATATGTGAAACTTTTCAGTCCACAGAAGCTTTCATTCTGGTTTGCATTGTAGTGGCATGTGATATACCCTAGAAGCAATAAAAGTTTAATTTTAAATTTAAAAATCCCTCACCACATATAACCTAATAACAGCTTCGATGAGTATTCAGGTGCATCTGACTGCCTCTGCTGGTGGTGGCATATTGTACATTGTGATGCACCGCATTTATAGCAAGTCCAGTTGAGCCGTGTATCAGCTCAACACTGAGCCGATGACTGATTTATTTGTGTGTGTGGAGTATACTATCTGTGCTATGTAGAGGTGTTATTTTCAGTATGTTTCAACAATGTAATGATGTGTGCATGAGCCTGGGTTGTAGACGTAATGCAGAAATATAATGTGCAAACATCCATCTCACCCTCATCCCAGAGAGACTAATCGTAATTCAAACCCTGGTTTCACCAGCTGCACAACTACCCAGTCCCCTGTAGTCAAAGAGAAATAATAGTTGATCCCTGCTTACAGGCTGACATGCAGGGATCAGTGCTAACCTATGAGATTTAGTCAGATGGATGCTGGCAGCACACCTTGCTCTCACTGATGGGGCTGTAGATTAGTGTCACATGGCAGTGTGTTGAAATAGTGGACTTGAGACCACTAGTGTTTTGCAGCATATTAATGATCAAATCCTTAAGAATGACAATTGTGCAAATGAGCACTGATGGTTTGAGAGATGAGCAGCTGAATGTAAAAGGAAACTTTAGGAGGACAATCAATGATAATGAGTCTCTCTGAAGGCCTTTGTTAGAATGGCTGAGAGACAGACCAAGAGAGAGCGAGAGAGTGTGTGTGTGTGTGTGTGTGTGTGTGTGTGTTCAAGAGACAGAGTGAGAAATAGAGAGATTGAGGGCATAATGTACTAGTCATTGGCACTAGTAGTGCGGAGCTGAAATTTACCATGTAGTTAGGGGATTAAACTAGAGCTGAAACAATCAGCAGATTAAACGATTAGTACGTAGACAGAAAAATAATAAGCAACTATTTTGATAGTTAATTAACAATTTCCAGCTTATTTTTCTTGTCTTTGTCTTGTGTGATAACTGAATACATTTTGATTTATAAGTGTTGATCAGTGAAAAAAGCCATTTGATGACATTACATTGGGCTTAAATGAGCATTTTTCGCTACTGACATTTTATTTGCTCAAAATGCCAAAATTAAAACACAGTCTGAAATTTGCACATTTTTTAATTAAACTAGGAACTATCTGATCAAAGATGAAGTAAACATGATTACAAATCTTTGGACATTGATGCCAGCTTTTAGTACTTTACAGTAGGACTGGGACTAATGGTTATTTTCATAATTGAGTAATCTGCCGATTATTGTTTCAAATAATCAATTCATTGTTTGGTATATAATGATTAAAATATGACCATGACAGTTTCCCAGAGTCCAAGGAGACTTCAAATGTCTTGTTTTGTCGGACAGTCCCAAAACCCAAAGTTTGCTGTCACTGAAGACAGAGAAAACAAGCATGTAAATTACTTTTAATGAGTAATAGATTACCAAAATTAATAGTCTAATCATTTCAGCTCTCCTTTTTAGTTTTCATTAATTGTTGCTACAGACACATTTCAGTCTGTACCAAAAAAAGTACAGAAGTTTATTACCAAGCCATAGTCATGAATCAGGTGGTAGCTGTTTCTTTCAATTTCAAAGCTTAAAAAACATGATACATGGCACAAGACTCTGAAATGTTTATGCTGAAAATGAATGTGACACTTTTACATTTGCTTGCCGCAGAAGAGTGAGGAGCTCTGTCAGAATGCTCCTGGGGTAGAGCAGAATAGACCCATACAGCACAATTAATTGAATGAAAAAGGGGAGAGATTTGTGTGTGGTAAAAGTGAATATAAGTTTGGTTCGTCCTTCCTCCCCAGCGGGCTCTGCTCAGCGACATTTTAGTGCACAGAGGCATGAAACTGTCTGTCAGTTGACGGGGTCTATGGAGAGAGAACTCCCACGCACTCCCATTTTAGACATGATTCACGCACACATAAACACAACACACAAGCAACACACGCCATCATACTCATGGCTTTTTGAGTTATGGCGGTCACTGAAATAAACATGCCATCACACTATCCAAGCATGTATCATCCCCTCCCATGTTATGACTCTCTCTCTCTCTCTCTCTTCTCAGTCTGGTACTCTCAATCAGACAGTCAATTCAGTCAGTGCCAATATGTGAAGAAGAGATTGGATACCGTTACCGTTGCTCCTCACTATCGTTTTCATCATGGGGATTTGCTGCAGGGCAAATGGCAGCTTGCAGTGAGAGGTGATTAAAGTAAACGGGTATATGGACTCATTGATTTTCATAAAAGAAACTGCAGCACCAGTTCGTCATCAATCAAAGACAAGCAATTGATCAGCGTCACGCATCGATGTAACCTCCTGGAGGGCAGCAGCTGTAGGGAATGAAAAAGGGACGAGAGTAAAGAAAATGAAGCAAAGAAAAGGTTAGCATGATGGACCCTGATGGGTTTGATTCTTCAGTCAATTACTTAGGTGATCCCTGCGCACAGATGAATTCCCCCGGTGCGAAGCAAGCCATCTCATTACTGCTCATGGAGAAATCAAAGGTGATGCTCACTCTCCCTTTGGACTACCTCAGAAGCTGCTCCTGTTCCCAGCTAACGTGAAACCGAGCTGCTGGACCAGGATGAATGAGGAAAAGAATGAGTGAATGAATGAACAGATGAAATAGAGACTGTAATGATGAACAGAGCGGCCTGTGTCAGAGCAGAGGGAGAGTTACCCAAGTGGGTCCAGAGATGACTATCTTGGTGAAAAGGCCAGAAGGAGCACAATGGTGCACCTGTGCACGTAAAGTCCCCACCTTTAGCAGAACCCCAGCTGGAATGTCTCAAACAGTTTATTCAGAGAAGGAGATTTGTATGCTGAATTGGTGTATATCCTTTCTTTTCTTTGTATTATTTTAGCTTGGTAGGGAAAAGAACAAGGGATATGAGTTTGGTTGTCTGCTTTATACATCAGCCAAAACAAATAAGAGTCGTTTTTCACCCTTAGCTTCACAAACAAGCTGTATCATCCAATAATAAAAGGCATTCACAGTGTTGAATTTGTTTCTCAGTTGTCCCTGTTATTGAGCTTAGTTAAGTCAACTCTGTGCGCTGCACATTGTATCAAAGAAATTCAAACAGAAGACCATTGTTTAGATGCAATCACTAAGTCTAATTAAATTACAAAGCAGACACACAGCAACAGGAGAGGAAGACAAAAACAAAAACAGCAGTATTAAAAAAATAATAAAAAAAACAATGGCAGAAGTATTAGAAATAAATTAACTTATTATTATCATTAGATGTGAAATGACCCAAAGCCATCTAAAAAGTGACAGAAAATTACTGTTTATATACACATATAAAAGTTACACTAATCAAGGTTTGATCTGTATCACTGGAAGGAAAAATTTGAAGTTATATCACGACTGAGCAGCCAGCAGCTTGACTGGAGGTCAGAAAGTCTAGAAAGAACAGAAGTAGTGAAAACTATCAATGTGGAAACAAATGAATTGCTGGACTGTTGGCTCGTGATGATCCTTTTCTTTAGTCACTGTGCTGGTGTCAGTCTATTCCAGTGGAACTTGGCACACGTCTCCAAGTCACTTGATGCCCGCAGTGAAATCAGATGTGACATTTTGTTAACCCTGCAAAGGTCGTCCCAGTGGAAGTGGAGCTGATCAAATAAGAACTGCTGCCAGCAGAAAGTCAGCATTTTAGTCGGTGAAGAAAAATCTGTGTCACAACAGAGACCCATTCGTCTTTCATTTTAGTTCCTACAGGCAGGGGAAGGACAGTCCACACTTACGGTCTAGATAGATAGATGTGCCTCCACATCCCTGTCAGATGAGCTGAAGTACACCTTCATCAACACCAAGCGTCAAGTTCTACATGTGTTCATTTTAACTGATTTTAAAATGGATGTACAAAAAGTGGATACTGTTGTAATGATTTTTTCATACAAGGGAATTGTCAGTGTTTAGGTCAGTTTGGTCAAGTTTGCATTCCTACTGCTACCTCATGGAGTGGCAGAAGCAGGACCTTTCAACCATTTGTTACTGTTAACTTTAACAACTATTTATCCATTACTTCTAGCGAATTAGTCCAACTGTGTATCCATTCATTTTAGGTAATCACTTCAGCTGTTTACACACTGCTTTTAGCTAACTGTTTAAACCCTTTATTCACTACTTTTAGCTAACTATTTCGACCTCTGTGCTAGCTAAATAGGTTTCATGCACTCTCAATGGTTTTAAGGTCGACTGACTCAGCTTACTTACTTATTGTGACACTAAATTTACTGAAGGTCAGCATCAGACCAATTTGTAGTCCTATTTTTCTATTTTTTTCAAGTTGGCTGAGCTACTCCACAATTATTCCATGTACCCACTGACAACTGCAGAAGTACCACCTGGGGTACCCTTGGTTGGAAATCATTGTTGTAGAGTACTGTACAGCAGCCATGAATCTTAACAGTAACTTGTTTAGTCTGCCACTGACAGGTGACTTACTATAAGTCTACAATCAGAGGCTCTTAGCAGTCCTACTATCGACTGATCTCGGTCTTGATTTAGCTGTTCTTCCACACGGGACAATCAGTGTGTCAGTGTCAATATATTGAACCAGTAGCTCTTTTCCAGCCATCAGGTAGAGATCCCAATCGTTACTTTGCACGCTGGTGTTTGAATACATTGGGTAGACTGACCCTTACCTTGCACCTTATTTTGTTAAACTCACAGGCAAGCCATTGATAAGTTATAGACTCTAAGGACTGGTTTGTTGGTTTTTAGTTTTAAATAAGATTGCAACTGGGGAAAAAACAAACCGGAATTTATATAGTGATATCATTTTAATCTCTGTAAATCAATGTAATTATCTCAGAAAATGACCCCTGTCTATTAATACCTGGTGAAATGACACTGACCAAACTTTCAGCGGAGGCACTCAGTAGAGACATTCAGTGGCCCCCGCACTGTCTGTGCACACATACGCATACACACACATGCCACACACCAATATACACTGCCCACCTTGCAGGTGAGTATGAAATATGAGGGGTTATGACCAGTCTGATGGGTCTGTTGCCATGGAAACCATAAGGAGGCGAGGATGAACATAGAGCTAACAAGGGCAGGAAAGGCTCTCTGACACATGGTAGCTCTCTGTTTGACAGGAGAGCATGGGAACGATCACATCAACCACTAATTAAGTCTCCTCTCATCTAGAAACATTCACACCTCTTCTCGTCTCTTCTCTTCGCTTCTCTATCAGTCTATTTTGGCAGAAAAGCATATATCTCCGTCAGCCTAGGGAGTTTGTTTAACTGCAGTAGTTGGAGCAACATTTGCTAAGATCTGTTAGTCGATCCAGACGTGTGATTCTCCAAGTGATTAAGGGACAAGAGTTAAAAATTTGCGAGTTGTTTCTGCTTGACTGAACACTTGATCCTGTTTCATTAAGTATCGAACTTCCCCAATCTATTGCAGCATCTGCTCTTATTCAAACCCAGCAAATGCGACACTCAAGGCTTGCTGTGGTCCTTCAAACGTTCACGAATCTGCAGTGAGCTATTAAATGGACTGGGAGATATGAAGCTCCTCTGGCACAGCCTCAGAACCATTTTCATGTTAATTTCCTTGGAAGATTTTTGGAGAAATGAATCTACCTTTTAAAAGTTGATGGTTTTGGAAGCAAGCGTCTGAAATGACTCATAACTTTAATTGAAAACTATAATCTGCCTTACTTTGCTAATGATCACGAATGCTAATGATGCGGCGCTAATGAAGCAATGGTAATGATCATTGATAATTTCAAACTGTAGATCTGTCTCATTTTGGAAACAGACTCCGCAATTGCATAGTTAAATAAACATCCAGACAAGCCTGCAGGCAGAAGAGAGTTTCTCCCCTTTCCTCTCTAATTTGTTCGGATTTAATTGGGGTGATCAATATCTCCTCCGAGTTTCCCACCATACTGTTATCATCCATCTATTCATAACAGATATGTGGTGAACAGATCATGGAGGATGGATGAGATGAGAGAGCAGCTCCTGGGAATTCTGTTGATTGCTGCCTTGGTCACACCAGTCAGCGCCTAACGCCATTAATCAAATGGGTGAGACCAGTGCACGTAGCGCGTATGGGTGCGCTGGCGTGATCATTTTTGTGGCTGTATGTATAAATGTGTGTTAGTGTGCGTATTTAAGGGACCTTTCCAACGCCGAGACATAAAGAGACAGGTGACCTTTCTCACTCCCTCCAACGATCCCTTCCAAGCGCACAAGCACGCCGAAGACTTAATTGGTTTTCGATAGTAAATCTCAGGAGGGTTAGTAAGGAAAATGTGTGATTCTTAATGCTGCTGCTCCAGAGACCACAAAGCTCGCTCGAACTATTTCCTGTCCAAAAGACCAGAGCAAATGGAGGTGGAAGACGCATTCACTTTTTTCTTGTCTCTCACTTGTTTTCCTCCATTGAATGATGTTCAGATATACTAAGGTCTACTCAGTCTTTTTTTCTTCTTGATTGATTTCACTTTGTTTCCACAGGAAGTTGTATTACATTTGTTGCAGCCATTTGTTTGGCCAAAAAAAGTTCCCCCTACTTCCATTCTGGACACCACATGGTTTGGTAGCTGACAGACTGCAGATTCTGTTTCACAAGTGTAACACTTTCCAGAGATGCTGACAACACTCTCTGGAAAAAAACATGTCCACTTAACAAGTATTGTAGCCTCATGTGCAGTTTTAAAATCCTATTTTCTTAAAAGCAAGTGAAAATTCCGTCCGTTGAATAATCCAGCTCCATTTCCTTTTTTTATTCTTACAAACCTCACAGCCTTTTGCTACATTTCATTACCTTTCAAACAGTGTCTTTTGTTAAACATTCAATACTAAGGCAGACCATTCCATCAGGAAAACCACACTTGATTCAGAAATATCTTTGGTTAAAGGCATTCCGTATAAAACAGGTGGAACCATTTCACCCCATTGTGTAATGTAATGTACTGTAATTATTGAAACATTTCTCCAAGCCAAGCTACTCTGCTCAAAGGCCTGTTGTTACATACTGCACTGCAGGAAGCACTACTATCTAAAGTAACTGGCAGACATTTAGCTTGAGTAGGATATAATGGTCTCTGCCAGTAAATACCGTCATGAGTTCAGTCTCCCTCTGCCCACTGATCCTGTGTATATTGATGATATTTATAAAGTATCTTCAGGACATTTATCCATATGCACTCACAGTAATGTGAGTGAAGTTGTAATTACAGTGGTGGCCAAAATTATTAGAACACTTGGCATATTTAAGAGGTTTCAGTTGTTTTTGTTGAATTGGCCATTAAAATACCCATAAAAAGAATGAAATATCTACAAAGTCATCATTATGCTCTATAAACCATAGAATAGAGCCATCATAAGGAGATTTAGGTCATTTTCTTTACAAAAAACAAGCTAGGCCTATTTCACTGTCAATGT
>NTHP01000119.1:146957-163712 GCA_003416845.1 Oplegnathus fasciatus | reverse complement strand
TTCTCATTCTATTTTACACTTATTTTTATTCCACAATTGAAGGAGCTATACATTTCACTATAATTATACCCTATATTATTATATGTGACAAATAAAATGAACCTGAACCTTTTTTACAATGGAGTCTTTCTTTAGAGAGTGTGAAACTACTAACATCCTCCTTGAAGTTTAGTGCAAAACATCTACTTTCTTTATGGTTGACACTTTTTAAATCCCTTCTCACCATACAGCTTCAAAACTAAACTAACTAACCAACTAAATGTTGTCTTCTAGACCCTATAGTTAATTGTAAAATGTCTGATACAAATGTAAGTGTAAGTCAACCACCATTCATTAAACACAAATGTATTTTTTTACACAAGCTTAAAGTTCTGATCAGTAAAGAAACATAACTTTTTTATCTCTTATATTGTATTTATTTTTATGTTATGCTTTTGCTAAATGGAGGATGTAACTTTTTTTGCAGCGAACATTCTTTTAATTTTTTCTCATCCAATATTTATACCTAATTTCAGCCTTTCCTTGTGAGATTTATGGTTAAAAATAAATGCATAGATACATTTAAACTCTGCGGTTCTGCTCCTTTTCTGCATATAAGACAAATGCACATAAACGAGTCCATATGCAAAATAACAGTCCTTATTTATCCAACAGAAAGCTATGAGAAGTCCTTGAACAGTCCTTGTATCTTTAAAACAAACAAATACTAAATAGGGTTTGGAGGCACAGAGATGCTCTCTGTGTCTGGTTCACTCATTCAACTCTTATTCAAAATTTGAGAGTGGCTGTTTTCCACCACCGTTTTGTTTTGTTTGCCATGAATATATTGTTTTGAGTTACTGGGGGTGTAGGGGTTGCAGTCATTTGGGGGGGTCTAAAGAAAACAATTTTTGTACAGCCCCTAAGTGTCACTCTTCTTCACTCTGCTTCTCATGTGACCTTGGTACCAGAGCAAAGCAGATTTCTCAGCAAGATTGTCCAATTTCCTCCCCATTTCTGGAGCATTACTCTCTCCAAAGCCCTGCGGTCATCATGTGCAGTCAATAGAGATTCTTTTCTTATTTGTTTTTTGGAAAGATTGCAGTCTTATGTTGACCATAAAATTAAAAAAAATTTGTTTAGCATATCAGAGACTATTTGAAGAATAAAATGATACGAAATTAATGAAATGATGTTACAGCGATTGCAAAGCGCAATTATGTTATAGTAATTGTTGAGATATTTTCTTGTAGGAGGTACACAAAAGCAGACACACACACGCACGCTTATTCTTGCTCAGGAGATGAGCTATTGAAAAAATGTGGTGGAGGAAACGTCAGAAGCGGTAAGAACTCCTCTTTGTGACAGTGTCTGTCGGGTGACAGTTAAATCAGATGATTTAGTTATCGAGGAGGCTGTGCAGTCAAATGCTGTCAAGAATTCCTTATGTTTCCAGTGAAGAATGTGTTTCTCCTCAATGACACAGCAGCCTGAATGAGATGTCAAGAGTTTTTATATGCGGGGTGGCAGACTGAATTAGGAGTTTCTGCCATTTTCTGGTCCAGGCTACAGTCACAGCTGTCAACAGCTGTCAGACATCTGCAGTTTTATTCCATTTAAACACCGTGATAGTTGGCAGGTGACTTTTGCCTTCCTTTCAAACGCCCTCTGTTCTTGTGTAGGTGGGTGTCTTTTGTGTTTTAAGCCCAAGAATCTTTGTTCTTGGATTTATGATTAAATCAACTGCTTCGAATTCGAGATCACTTTCAGAAAAACTGTGTTTATTGTCATCTGTATCTTTGCATTGGACATAAATGTGACAAAGAAAAACATCACACTTGCACACAAGCTGCAGATTGTCTAAATTTGATTGTCCACAGTCAGAATGGTTACCGCTCCAGGCCTGAAAATTCAAGTTTAGTGTGCTGAGTAGAATTAGGAGTAGTTCTATGAAATTATAAAAGTTTCTGGAACGATACATCAAACACACCTCAACTAGGGAATTTCTTTCTAATACATTTTTGCCTGGAGTGTAGAGTCCAGCTGCCCAGCAGGCATAATGAAAGTTTGACAGAAGTCTAGCTGTGCAGTAGAATAAAGTCTGATCAGTAAAAGGAATTACTGTAATAAGTTTCTGCAGTCCGTGATTAGATTCATGATAAAATGAGAAATATAGTGGTTGTATAACTGCTCTTTTAAAAAATGTTTTACGTTTTAATGTTTTTCACTTTCCCCTTAAAGTCTGTGATGCTCAGTTCCACTGTGCGTCATGAGATGATTAGCACTGGGTGTGAATGTTAGGCCACTTCCCCAAGACATCAAAATGGGGGCCTGTCAGTGCACGTTATTGCTGATGTGCTGGCATTTTGGAAATGGCGTGATATGTGCTCTCCATCTCCCCTCCGTCCACCCCTCCGTCTCTCGTTTCATGTCTCACTGCTTCGGGGTTAATGAAATGCCCCTATTGAGGAGCTGGAACGAGGGATTGTTAAGTCCATATGAGCTTTCATCCTCCTCCTACACATTTCCTTAACCTGTGCCGTGATGCATGAACACCAACGACACATCTCCACTGGCAAATGTATTCTAGTGGAGAAGCTAATGATTATTAAAAGAAAAGCTTTGCTCTAATCAGGTTGTGATTTTTGTTTATTCTAATTCACTTGTTAATCATTAAACCCCACAATCAAACGCATGCAATATAAATAGAAAATATTTAGCTTAGGAGGGTTAACATCTTCCTCTGAAAATAATACCGTTTAAATCATTACGTTTTCCTGCTTATTCACAGCCTTGTACAGGCTACTCTGCATCCTTGAACTCACTACTCTCTGTTTACTGATGCTTCATTGATGGACGGTTGCCAATACAGCTGCATTACAGCCAAGAGAACCAGATGGCTTAAAGGAAAATAAGTATCATTTTAAGAAATTAGCATCATTTTGGCACACTCAACCAGTAGCAAACCCTTTTCGCATTTTTGAGAAGGTCTTTCATGGCTTACGATGACAGGGGCACAAAAAGCCAAATGTGTGCACAGTTGGTTCCATACTGTGGTCAGTGATGCATCACCTGACAGCTGACTGATGAAGCACTGACCTTTTACTACTGGCCTTGTGGGCAATTCTCCGCCTCGCGAAACTGTGGTGGTCTGCATCTACTGACACTTGAGTGCTCAAATGAATTATGACCCTTTGGGAGAATAATAAAAAGAAGCAGAGACAGTGAGCCTCACAGATGAGGGGATGAGAGCAGGATGCAGATAGCGGGAGATGGGGAGATGGATGCCCCAGAATCAAAGACTCCCTCCTGATCCCTCCTCCGATTCCCTCGCAACCTTCCATCTCATCCTCATCCTCATTCACCTACTTTGATCGTTTTTACAATGCAGTTGTTTGTGAGAGGTTTATCTGTGGCTTATCCACAGTCTCTACACACACTGCGCTGTATAGTGGCCGAGTTTCACTCAAAGCTGAAAAAAAAATAGTAAGGCTTTTTCCAAGCTGAGGAAGTTTAAAATATGAAACTGCAGAGCTGTAATGGGAGCAGACACCTCTCCCATCCTTATATGAAAGGCTGCTGCTATTGAGGCTGAATCAAACAGGCCGTTTGATCAGCAGAAAAGCTTTAAAGCTCAACTACACGGTGTCCCCCTGTAGCAGAAATGCTCCATACTGTAGTTTCCCACTGTGACGGTGTGAAGTATACTTTTTTTTTGTTGTTGGTGTCTTTGTTTGTGTGT
The DNA here is from genome assembly GCA_003416845.1 of Oplegnathus fasciatus. Lineage (NCBI taxonomy): Eukaryota > Metazoa > Chordata > Actinopteri > Centrarchiformes > Oplegnathidae > Oplegnathus > Oplegnathus fasciatus. Next base: position 159,991 of record NTHP01000119.1, on the reverse strand, counting down.
GTGTGAGTGTACGTGTCTGCATGCAGCTTCTACAATCCATTTAGCTGCAGGGCTATTTAACTTTCCAAAACTTTTACTCGGATTTCTGCAGCATTTTTTCAAGTGTCTTCATTTTTTTTACCTGCTTATTGACTATTCTGATGAAAGAAAGTTATTATAAAATGTATTTGATGTAATGTAATTTATGTGATCACACTGTGCTGAGACATTGTACATTTTGCTGTTAAGGTATATGCAGTGTGCACAGCATATCATTCGCAGGGCAAATATAGTCACTGATACAGTCCTTATGTGTGAGAATAGATAAAACGACCCTTACCCCCACAGTGTGTTTGTGCCTGTGCGTCTACTTGTGCAGACTCAAGGTATCTGTATTCTTGAAGAATGTGATGTCTACATTTTTGTGACTGTGCGTGCGTGCGGATGATTAGGAAGGTCATTTGCGGGAAACAGCTTTAGCTTGGTGAGAAAAGATGGGGCTTTTTCTTCTAATGGGATCAATGTTTCGATGCTTTCTGCCTGTGTAAGTTATGATGTGGCTAATGTTTAAAACATGCTCTGCAGATGCAGCGTGACCCTCTTAAATAAATGACTGCATCGCCAGGAGAGGGAGTCGTCTTAGGATTAGCTTTGCTGTGGGTGAAATGCTCTGTAGACTCTGTGACTCATACTGGCTGATAAACAAGGAAGCACAAGTAGCAGCAAATAGGCACGCACACACACAAACAAACGTACACACTTGAACGACCCCTTCACACAGCACTAAAATTACATAAAGGTAACAGACTTAAGGCAGATCATCATCCAGCCACCACTGCACATCTATTCCCACATATGGGTGCATAAAAAAAATGACAAAACACGCGTTTGCGTAGTGTTTGTGTGGCAGAATGAGCACATCACCCCCAGCTTGATATCCCATAATTTCCTGCCAAACGCCTGAGGCTTTTTACAGCCACACCAGCCACATCTTGCCGCTCTGTTAGTTAACAAGGCTAGCCAGCAACAGGAGAATTGGTGCCCTGCTCGTAACCTGCAGTGCCGCTCAGCACTGTCATAGCTCCATATGTTAAGATGTGCTCCTCTGAATACTGATGTTATAGTCGGATTTCTAACTTTCAAGCCCTCCCGCTCATGTGAGGTTATGTCTATTTCTACCTGTGGTTCTCCAGGGTTGAGAGGGCCACAACCGGGTGTTTTGTCAGGTCAAGGGATTAGGAATTCATGAGGAGTGTCTAAAAGTGTGAGGTCAGGTGAGGTGAAGCACAGCAGATGATGATTATATCTGACTGTGACACCAGGTTCCAAATGCCACATGTAGCTTACATAAATCATACAATATTCAATATTTGTACCCATCAAAATCTTAAACCACTAAAATCATTTTTTAAACATAATTTTGTTTAACAAGTGCAGATGCTTTAAAAAACGTAGTGTGAACTGCAACAAACTACACAGCCTGGCAGGGTCAACCAAAGTGCAGGAATCCTCAAGATGCCCACCAAAGTGGCTTTTGTTACGCACTGTGCTGTGAACTGTATGTCTTGTGAGAGTTAGTACATTATGGAGGAAAAAAAAGGACCTCTGAAGAGACTGTAACATCCATTTGTACACCAGCAGCACCTTCCTTGAACGAGGCACTGTTCACTTATTAAAGCAGCTACCCTTGACATCTAATCAATTATTTCAACTGGCCCAGCATATTTTTTAAGGGAAACACTGCATAAAAACACAAAATGTTGCCACTACTGTTACACTGTGATGAAGCATCATCTGTTCTGCTTATTTTAAAGCGGATCTCTGTGGGGTTAACTTTGTTGAGTGGCATGTGTGTAGGTAGTTGGGTCATCATCAATCATTCACATTGACATTTCCTTTGATCTGATGTCCCTGTGTGTGTATTTACACACACACACACACATGTGACTGTGTGTGCGTTCATATGTGTGTGTCTTGATTTGTTCCTGCTTGAGTACAGTTTGATGCATGTGCACTCTCATGCAAATGTGTGTGCTTGTGCGCGTCCAAGCTGGTGAGAGTGTGTGCGCGCGCGTGTGTGTGTTGGTTTAGACAGGTGCCGTGCTGCAGGTTTAATGACCTGAGGTGTGGCTGACTTCCCTTTGCCAATCTGAATCCTTTCCCTTGTGCCCAACAGACTGTGACACAGTTTGAGTGCATGGCTGGTGACAGGTAGGGCCCTGTGACAAACTAAGGCAGGAAGAGGAAGTGTGTGTATTTCCTCAGGCTGCAGCTCCACCTGAATGCTAAGTGACTGAGAAGAGGTCCCGCACTGGCACACTGCAGCTGCTAACATGCACTGTGTATGCTTGAATAAACACACACTCACAGGCATGGATACACAGATACACGACACACATTCACACGCATGCACTCTGGAAATGGTTGACATTCACATCCGTGGCCCATGACTGTGTTGTACAGAGGCTAAGCCCTCTCAGCTCCCCTTCCTCTTGCTTCAACCACACCATCAACCCAAATCCCATCTGACCCCCACGCTTAGCCTGTTTGGCTCTAAATCTCCCATCTTTGTGGACCTCAGGCGTGCCTCCAATGGCTCCCACAATGCACCAGCACAAATTACATTTCACTCACATGGCTGAGCCCACTCCTCTCCTGTTCTGTTCTTCTCTTTTCATGGCTTTACTTCTCTTTCTCTTCATTTTCCCTCCCCTCCTCCTCCTCCTCCTCCTCCTGTCCAGCGGGGTCCGCCTCCCCGACATCAGCTCATTTCTCTCGGACTAAGTCCTTTCCCAACATAACTGCTGATGTTTCTGCAGTTGATGTGCTGTGAGTGCCTGCAGCCCCCTCCCAGACCAGCCCATGTGCTGACTGCTCACAAGGAGATGAGCTGTATGTTCAGCTAATGGCTACAAGTAGCATCAAAACAGTATCAAATTGTATTGACGTTTGAGCGCTGTAATAAATGAAATATGCATCTTACTGTCGTCTCGTCTGTTCTCAGAAGCCTTTCATCTTCGGCAGTCTGCCAAAGCATCCCTCAAAGGGTACTTGGGTATTGTGTGTTTTAGCAAATTGAAAGTGGCTTTTTATGCTTTGATTGATGGGGCTGATGGCATTCAGAATATGTAAGTGGACCGTGATGGATTCCCGTTCAAATCAGCACTTTGTGCTCAATTGATTGGTGGTCAAGCCCAGGATCGTGTAACTCTTAACCTTCTGAGTGAGAGTAATCTGCAAATCACAGAACACTGGAAACCTGTCATTTTTACAATGTGCAGTATGTACTGTTACTTATATCCCCTTCCTGTCCTCTGGAAGTTATAGTAAGGCTTATTTTTTCAGAAAGCAGCTCTCCATGCAGCCACATAAAACTGTGAATGCTTATGTGAGAGGCAGGCAGACAGACAGGCTGTCAGAGCAGAGAGATTCTTCAATAGGGAAAATTTTTTTGCCTCCGAAAAGTTCAGCGTGATAATAATGGGCGCCACTAAGCCGCACAATTTGATTGGGGGGTGTGAGGGACGTGTAGAGGACATTTATCAGCGTGACACAAGACACAATGCTCTTTGTTTGATTGGTTAAATTAGTGGGAGCTCATTTGCTTTCACTGCAAAATCCTTTACAGGGTTTTTTTGTTGTGTTAATTAAGCCGGAGCAACCATTTTGTATGCTGCTTGCGTACCGGGCCGCAAAGGAGAGAAAAAGATCATTGTTATTCCTGTCTTGCACCTCAGAGGCATTGTAGTTTGTTTTTTATATGATTTGCACCAAAGATGAGCTGCTTAAATGTATATTTGCTAAAATTAGTTTGGTTTAGTTTTCCTCCGACGATTATCCCCGCTGAATACAAATTCTTCAGAGTTTTTCTCTGTGTGAACTGAACTGCTGCCAGCACCCAATGTTTTGTTACAACAGACAACAGACTTCATACAACAGACTCATTTAACTTGCTGAATTTGTTGGATGACGAAGGTTGCAAGGAATTAAAGTTGTATTAAATCTGCAAATTGCATTGCTCAAGGTGGAGATCATTTCTTCTCATGAATTTGTAGTATTTGTGAAAGCATTTATTAAAATGTGCTTTTCTGAGCATAAACAGGATCCTCATGGGATCTCCTCGGCTAAGTGAATCCACTGATGGTTTTTAATGAAACATTTTGTCCTGTGATGTTATGCCTGGTCACAAGGTACTGCTGTGCATTGGCTGCTCCCCCGTCTTTCACAGTTAAGCTGAAAATGTGATGAGACGGGAGGATGTTTTCCAAGCTGGAAAGCAAGGTTTGAAAACCATTAAGAGTTGTTGTGGGGTCATTGATAGTAAATAACACCATGAACCCCCTGGGGATATTTTGTGGTATTTGTTCTTTGAAACAGTAAAGGTCTACATATTGTACCAACAAGTTCACCAGGGTCATTCTTTTAATATCAGTTCAGTGCCTCCAGCCCCTTTAATTAGTTTACACTTGAAAATGTCTCCTATGATAGTGCTGCTTAACCCACATTGCTTGCTGCTTTTATAGCCTGTAATATAGAACCTGCAAGTCACATTGAGATCCACTGGGGCTGTAGCGCTTCACCTCGCTCCCCACACTGTCTGCCTCAGACAGCTGACCTCTCATTAATCACACAAATCAGCCGTCAGACTGGCAGGTCTTGTTTCAGTTCAGTGCACTCAGAGGGCGATTTTTGTTGTAAAACAACATCAAACTAAAAAACCATGACATAGAGCAGTACTGTCTCTCGCTTCCTCAAAAAAAAGCATACCTTGTCTTTTTCCATTGCCTGTTTTGTGTCATTTGCCTTTCCAATGATGGAAGTTTTGTTTGGGCTGCTAAATTTTGGATGCAGGTTTGGATGAACTGTAGCCCACTGTTGTGAAGGTGGGGTGGTTTACGGTGTGTATGAAGCTGGGGTTAAAGGCTGGCATGACTTCATTGGGACAGAGTTTGATATCAAAATGCGCCTTACACCATCGCTTGATGACTTTCATTGATTTGCTCTATTTGATCTTGGTGATGACACGCTTGCTATCTTTATCTCGTTTGTGTTTCACTGTTCAGGAAGCCAAGCTGCGTGAGCTACTGGATGTCAGCACCCTGGCGGGGAAGATGGAGAACAGGATGCTGACAGTGGTGAGCGGCCCTGACATGGTCAACATCACCTATCTGAATTTCATGGCCTTCCAGGAGGAGACGGCTAAGGTAAATATTCTGCACAAGAACAACAACAAAACAATTATAATGAGAGCTACCTTGTATTATGATACAACCAGCACCCATTAACTACAATATATACACTCAGTTACCAGTGTTTTAGGTACACCTACTGTAGCTAAAACTAAAGAAGTATAATACAACAGTTCTGCAGTAAATCCTCCTTCATGAAGTTTATAATGTTCAGTTTTTGTTATTTTGTTGTTTTAGAGAGGATTTACTTTGTGCTGTTGTTGAACTGTATTGTGTTATAATGGCAAGTGTTTCTATTATTTTGTCCACCCCATTTATATCAAAGAGGGTAGGCTAAATAACAGAAACTTCTCTCTGTATGATGCAGTACAGTTCAGCAGCACCACAAACTTTTATTTTAGTCAATAAATAACTTTTCACTTCAGAGAATATTTTACATATTTTTAACGTGCATTTCTATATAATATTTATGATTGCTTGACTCTTGCAGTACTTGTTTTTCCTCTTACTTTGTATATTTTGACTCTCATGCACCACAACACCAAGGCAAATTCCATGTATGTGAAAACCTACTTCTACTACTACTAATACTACGAATAAACCTGTTTCTGATTCCGAACTGCAGCCTCCAAAATGATCACGCAGTTGAACAGCCTCAACAATAGCTAAACATTATAACCTTCATGAAGGAGGATTTACTGCAGGACTGTTGTGTTAGACTGCATTAGTTTTAGCTTGGTGCGCCTAATAAGTGTATAAGCTACTTTGTGAAAATGTCATTCCTCCAGCTTTGATAATTTTAGTATTTTAGTTGAGTGTTCCATTCGTGTGTGTGGGATCAGTGTTTATGAAACTTTTCCCTGAAAAGACTGTAGAAAGATCAACTGAATAAAGAGATCAACTGGACGTGCAGGTGAATGATGACAAAGACAAAACAGAAAAAAATAATTTGGTATTATTGCAGAAATGAAAGCCTGAAATAGCTTGTTGTTCTAATGACACAAACATTAATTAAAATTATGAAGGCCACTAACAATAATGTCATCAGTATCTCAACTTGCTTATTTTTTAGGTGGTGATAAATAGTTGGGATTAAAACAAGTTCCCATGTATTCTCTGTTCAGTTAGGAGGGTTGAGGGTTGAGCTTTTACATCAAAGTAAACCAAATGTTTTTTATTTATTTATTTAAATAGACCTTATCAGCATACCCACGTGTGAACTAATGTCTTCATTTATTCCTAACACATGGTAATTGTGACAGACTACCCCATTTAAACCCTCAGCAGTTATCAACGTCAAATTGCACTACGGTTTGCACCTGACTGTGTGTGTGTGTTTGTGTGTGTGTGCGCCTGTTTTATTCACTGCAGGAATGGGCGGAAGAGCTGTTCAGCCTGGCATCTAACCTCTTGGTACAGAACATGTCCAGAGAGGCCTGCCTTGAGAAAGCGTATGTCATCCACACACACGTGCACGCTACACACACAAGCAGCCACACAAAAAATGTTAATCCACAATCCCCAAGATAAATATGAAAATCAGGTCAGTCATCACAAGCTTCACATCAGGTATGTACTGTATTTTACATAAGCAGAAACAGCAGGAAAAGGCAAATGAGGCATCTACTGTAAAAGAGACATATGACTGACTGTAATGCCGGACAAGTGCTCCAGTACACAGTGCAACTATACACAATAAGTTTTTACCTACTAATGCAAGCAAAAACATAATTGTAACCTGCACAGAACTGCACAAGGTCGGCAATAAAACATCATAAAGTCTGCAGCACACACAGACACCTTTATGCACACACCAAGGTACATATGGGCTGTACTGTACTTACACACACGCACACACCCACATACACACACACACACAAACTTGCTTTTCACAGCTCCACAAGGCAGCCTTGGGGTTTGAGTTTATAAAGGTCACTTCACCTCACATAGATGGAGAGAGTAAGCGGAGAAAAAACAGACAGGAAGGAGGAAGGAGGATAAATAAAACAGCTTGAAATATGTATTAGTTCATGAACCCGACTCTGTGCATCTCAGTCGGCTTGTCTGCTTCTTAGTGCAAGAGTGCATATGTGACAGCGCCGTGTGAGTGTGCATTCGTATGGTGCTGTAGCCTCTGTTGTTGTTGCATTACTAACATAATGGCAGACCTGTGTCAGTAGATCCTTAAACAGGTCGGGTGGCTGACCTGAACTTGCGTTGGTGTCAAAATGTTAAAGAGGAGTCACCATTCTGTTGGGTCCAGCCTATTACATAAATCATCCTTAGCCCTCAATAATGGCTCTTTGACCAGTAAGACAGTTTTTATCATCAATCGCATTCACACCACCTCTGTGTAATAACTATGTCTAACGGCTTGCAGCAGCACATACGTATTGATCTGATCAGAGCCCACACACTGATCTATGGTTCACAGCTGATTTATGTGTGCAGTGAGTGAAGCTCACACAGAGCGAACCTAAATATGAATCTGCCGTATTTCTTTTGAGAGAATATGCTGGGCTCTGCTTGGTGACAACTCCCAGCTGTCTGGTGTTTATCAGTGAACAGAAGCCATTAGCTCGCACCCCTGAGGAGGCTAATTGACTTATGAGACAATAAAAGTGGCCATCGACCACATAGTACAAAGAGAGTTGGAATAGAATTGAACAGAGCAGGTTTCGCAGTCACGCTGGTTGCTCACAGCAGCAGTTGTAGTGCGCTGCTTGCTTACAAATAAGGCGATTCTTTGTCATACCACTACTAGGGCGAAGAGGAGACCTCATCCCTGTTGTTGTTCTTCTGCATGTGGTTAATTCTTTTCGCTAGCTCTTAAGGCTGTGATACATTTTTTGGAGGGGGTTGCAGCGTAGATGGGCAATGTTCCCAGCAACAGGAAACAAAACAGAACCCAGCATGTCTTCAAATGGCTGCTTGCTACAAGATGTTCTTTTGAGATCAATGCAACAGGGCTGAGGCCACTCCTTGGATTATGTTGTCTTGTGCAGCAATGATTAGGGTTAGAACTGCATGTTTTACAAAGGGATGACTGCGTCATAAAACTGGGAATTTACCAGCTGTTGCTGTTTATGTTTTGCATCCCGTGCCAAAAAGTAAGTGGATGTGCAGAAATAAGTATTTGTTTTACCCTTGATGAATTGGAACCTGACCTTCTTGGTTTAGCATTAACCAGAGAGGGAGAGAAGGGAGAAAGAGAGAGACAGACGGACAAAGAGAAAGTGAGTAGTAGAACAGAAAAGGAGACAGATGCAAGTAATCTGTTTTCCTCCACTCGTCTTAATGAATAATACAGGCAGTTGTAAGGCAGATGAGGGCATCAAGAAACACCTAACTGTTCCCTCCTACTTTCCTTACTCCTGAGCCTTTCATCTGTTTTTCCTTCCTTCCTTCTTTTCAAAAATCAACCTTATGTAGCTTTAATGACGTCAACTGTTGTCAACGTGCTCTTTCTCTGCCAGCACTCAACGTTTTTCACTTCACTTTTCCCTCTTTTTTTTTTTAAGAAAAAACACCTCAGACAAAACCCAGTCTGGCCCCGTTAACCATTACAGTCATCGGTGACTTTGCCTGTGGCAGCCGTCCTGCCCTATGAAGTGGACACTGTAATGGATATTAATTATTAGCCAGCAGCCACTTAAAGCCCAGCCCGTAATGATGGCTCCTGTTTCAGCTAAGCTATTTATAGCCCAGGCTGCGCTGCCTGTGTTGGTGCTGCAGCGCTCGCTACTGCCAATGCAAGACTTCCAGGGATTAGCCACAATCCGAACCTGTCATGTAAACACAGCCAAATATTCATGGTGTACACAGAGAACTGTGCACATGCAGTCAGCCACTGGGTGTTATAGAGACACAAGTGTGTATTTCGCCACAGTGATGCATGTACTATCATGCGAATGTGCTCACTCGCTCGTAGACGGACATGACAAATGGTTATGGACATCACTCACGCATGTAAACCCAAGCAAACACACACTAACAGAAATTACATTTGCGCAAGCACATTACTCACACATACAAACTGCTGATTGCATGTTGTGTAAGGCATGTGCTCTCTCCAATGCAGATACACTCGGCTGAAGCTGCAGCTCAACCCTGAGGGGCGAATCCCCGTCAAGAAGTAAGTCTCTCTGACTCATCCTTCTCTCCCCTGCCACCTCTCCGCTCTTTTGATCAATGCCTAGCTTCCTCTGCCTTCTCTCGTTACTATCAGCATGTATACGCTTCAGTATACACACAATCTCTGTGTGCATGCGTGCATCTATTAGAATATGTTACCCCTCCCTTCCGTCGTTACAATACTGGCTTTTAATTCTTTCCACCACTCTTCAGCTCTGCAGTAAAAGTTGCTCCATTATATCTACCACTGTCCTTTCCTCTGTCTGTAAAGAGCCCACTCTTATTGGTTTGTGCGTGTATGTGTGTGAAGTAACATGTCCTCGGGGAGCCACATTTATATCTGTCACTAACTTCAGCTCAAAATGTGCCAGTGTTTGATGTGTGTGAGAATTGCCTTTTGTGTATTTCAGTTTTGTGAATTTCAGTTTCACTTATCTGGGAGTTTACTCTCTTATCGCCATTAGTCAAGTTGAGCTTTCAGACAGGCAACAGTGAACTTCTGCGATAACCTCCCTCAGAGCCGCAGAGGAAAACAGTGGGTGTCAACACAGAGAGGCAGAGAGACACTCCTTGCCGTTTAGGGAATTAACCTCCTAGCTGGGAGGACATGTCAGCTTGACTAATGTCAGCTTGACTCTGGTCTCCCACTGAGCATACAGTATGCACTCATGGATCTGCACAGGCATACCTCTGCATGTAATTAAAACAGGCAACGGACAACGGAAACAGACCTAAACAGCCAGCGGTAGCTATAAAGACACTGGAGTTCATTGTAGTAAATCTCATTTATTGTCTATATACACTAGAATAAAACAGAGGACAGTAGCCCAACCACACAGAAGCACCGTCTCTCTCCACACTCAAAATGACTGATGAGGCAGGATAGCATATTGTCAGTGTCCGATGAAAACCATGTATCTCCAATGCATAAAAAAAAAAAAATTCAAAACACATTGGAATATCTGAAAAATGAAGTGTCACAAAACTGAAAAGAGGCTGTTTTTCTTAGCTCATGAAAAGGTGAAGCTTTGGAGATGGAGATTTTCACAGGAAAGCCGTCATGTGATGGTTAATTATGTGATGTGAAGTTGGAAACATTTTATCTGCATGTGTGTCATTTATGCACACAAGACAAAAGCCTAGTTTTGCAGCTGGTGAGATATGATGTGTGGAGTAATAAGTACTGTTAAAGAAACTGTGATATGATAATGATAATGATAATGGTCATGGAAATGGTAAGGGAAATGGCTATTATAATGGTAATGCTAATGATAAGAAGAAATTACAACAATACGACTTTATGTGCTCATCTTTGTAAACATGTTTGGGGTTATATCGCCTTCATAAAGGATTATAAACATTATCACAGTATTTATGTACATATTGGCGTTACCATCTGGAGTTTAGACACTGTGAACAGCAGTATTCAAATCAGTGTGTTTTGTATTGTACATAACATTTACATTTGAGTAGGCAAAGTTTGTTCAGTGAATACTAGTGTGCTTTCTACAGTGTATGTGTACATGTTTCACCTTTGTAGATCTACAATAATCAATATAGGCTTTTATATCTGTGAGGGTAGACAAATTATTAATAACACCTCTCGTTACAATGAAATATGATTCAACAGTTTTCTAAAACATTTGAAAGAAAAACGGAACATTTTAACATTTGTAAATATAGAATTGATTGCAGGGCTGTTATATTAGACTGAATACGTTTTTAATAGGTGTACCTTTTATTTTTCCCCACAGTGTATCTCTACTTTCTATTCAGATTTTCTTCTTATTCTGCATATATTACATTTTTATTTTTCATCATCTCATTTTTGTCTTTTCGTCTGTAATTTTCCCTGCAGTTTGTGGTTGCATTCTCTCCTAATAACCATATGTTGCGCTCTTTTTAGTTTCGGTCTTTTCCTTCTATCCCTTTTACTGTTTGCTGCTGCTATGGCAGAACTTTATCACAGGATATTCTTACTAACTATCAGTTAAAATCTGTGATGAGTTCATCAGTTTGACACAGAGGATCAAAGAGAAAACTCTCTGTTTGGCATTTTCTGTGATTACTCATAAGGGTGTATTTTTGTGTCCCCACAGTATCTTCAGGATGTTCTCAGCAGACAGGAAGCGAGTGGAGACAGCCCTGGAAAACTGTAACCTCCCTTCTGGCAGAGTGAGACACCAAAATACTGAAACTCCCTCCTTTTTCAGTGTCACTGTCTCCTCATATTTCCTCCGTCTCTGAACCTGCTCCTGTCTGTGTCCCACCTTCTCTGCTTCTCTTTCTTATCTTAGTCTCCGAGCTCCTTCATCTTCTCCATCCATCCATCAGTCTGCCCTCTCACCATTCATTCAGCTCGTTCTCTATTCTCCTGAAACAGCAGCTGATAGCTGCTTTGCTCATTTGTTTGGAGTCTTATTTTCTGGATGTCTGCATGACTTCCCACTCAGAACTGATTTAGCCTTGGTTGTAATGAAACAAATAGACCCCGTGGGAGCAATAGAGATGACAAAAGCTGTTTTATCTTTACCGCTCTCAGATATCACTAGACAGAAGCTGCCCCCTCATGCATAGAGGTGTAAACAGTCCCCCAACACAGCAAACAATCTCTGTATTCCAGCAAGCAAGCAATTTGCATGTTTGGAAGTGGGAAAATGCTATTCAATGCAGTTCTGAACACATGTTGAAACATATGCACATACAGTAGAGTGGACACATCGTAGCTGTAATGAATGGCTTCTGAATACAATCAGAATGAACACACACACACAGAAATACAAACATACACACAGAACAAGCTATACATAATTAGCAGAGGGAGAGAGAACAGGAGGTAAGAACGTGTTGCCGTATGACGGTCTGGTGGGATTTGCTGTTGTTCCAACGCGCAAGTAATTACAGCTAAACGGTAGTGCTGTTAATCCCTCAAACACACACACTCACAGGCAAAAGCGCATACACAACGTAGCTCGCACCAAGGTCTTTAAAATGACTCATTGAGTTGACCTGCATCCCCCTCCCTCGGTGCATCCTTCCTCATCTTCTTTTCTCTTTCTCCTTTCTAAGAGTGTTTGGTTCTGCTCTGTTTCTTGCTGGCACGATGCTATTGCCTGCTGCTGAGCGCACTGTGTCGTTATCAGACCTGTTTGGCTCTGATAACTCTATAAGGAGCTTGTGTGACTACAGCTTTGTTGTTTAAGTCTAGGTGCAAATTGCAGGCAGTCATCTTTTGTTAATTATGTGCATTCGAACGGCATGTGCGTGTAATCGCTTCCAGGGGGACACCAGAGGTTGAGGTCAGCTATTGAACATCCCATAGCACGAAAGACGTGTCTTGCTCATGAACGCATCAGTAGGGTGAATAGAAGTTTAGGCAACTGACACGACTTGTATAGAAAATATTATTTAATGTGCAGAGACGTTTCGGGTGGAGTGACATTAAGCACACTGAAGATGGGTTCAACCTGAAATAACATTTTCTTTACAAGCCAATGGGCCTCATGAAAGAACCACTCGTACGAACAGATTTGTTCTTAAGTGGCACGTACGAGCGATTTACAACAACTTCTTGCTTTCACCAATTTTCTTGTATTTAGAATTTTCTGGTGCTCCAGGCCTGTCATATGTACAGATAGTCTGCCTTTCTCCAAAGGGAAAAAACACTTTGATTAAAGTCTTGTATGCCTCAATTTTTCCCTGTGAAAGGGCTTTTGGGGAGTTTTCCTCATC
>NTHP01000119.1:120556-138071 GCA_003416845.1 Oplegnathus fasciatus | reverse complement strand
TTGTGTGAAGATATATTTTAATATCTTTGTTTACAGACACAGAGAGGGGGGTTCTGGGTATACCAACCTCCTAGCCAGATTATGTATATCCGCATATCCGCATGTTGTACTCATGATCCACTTGCTGCATCAAATGCTGATTGGTATATGGGTTGGGCCAACACCCACAACATTCTGTGTTGTATTTACTTTGTGTTTTTAGATATGATAGGATTAAAAAGTGTCTCCATTTATTTTTTTCTGGGTTTCATCTTTATTTCAAGGTCATTCTATGTTTATGCACTCTGGCACCAAAATGGAATAGGCTAAAAAAGGATGATTAATTTTATGTATTGTTTGTGGCCTTAAACCGCCGGTGACCGCTGGTGGTAACAGCAAGTGAGGTTTAATACTACAGCAAACACTCCTTAAGCAGCAACTCTGTCAGAAATACAACAGGAGAGCAGCTGCTGTGACTGTTTACAGTGCAGCCAAACAAACTCACGTTGTTTTTAATAAAAATTTTGGTCAATGATAATTGCAACCGCGATCTGATTTCATGCTGCACACAGCGATCACACAGTTTTCCACTCAACAGCAGAGCACAGTAAGTGAAGAGTTGGAGCAGCCTGCAGCTCTTCATCTAGCACCTCAGTATGACTGCTCCTTCTTGTCCTATTACTCCTTCGCCAAAATAAAAAATGATGCGCTGCCAAAAAATCCTGAAAATGCTATACTATCGCGGTCAATGCTAACCGCGGTGACAAACAAATTGCATTTTGTGTGACTGCTTCACAAAAAAACCCCCCATGTTTCACTTGTGGAACACTTGATGAGAAGCAGTGGTAGTAGGAAATGTTCTGTTTGCAAAGAGGGCGAACAGTAAGCAGTTCGTGAGGCTGTTATCAATGAGATAAAAAGATCAGATTATATGCATGATCCATTTTCCTGTGAATCCCTCCTGCTTAGGTAGGCAATCTGAATCCAGCGAGGGAATGATGCCACTACCAATGAAAACTGCTATATAGAGAGAAAATAACTGAATGTAAAATACAGTAAAACACACAGAAAGAAAAGCAGACACATACTCAGAAGATAAAAGTAAGAATGGAGGAAAGCAAAGTTGGAGAAGTGGGGAAAAACAAAAAATACGGTATTCATGAAGCAGATGGCAAATTGTAAGGGACAGGGACGCACTGAATGGCCCTAAACTGAAGCGCTGAAGGGCGCTCAATTGAAGTCTCAAAAGATGAGAAGACAAAGAGAAAAAATGCATTTATAGGAGGAGGAGGGTGTGAATATCTAAGGGCAGATTAGGTGTCAGGAGAAAAAGAAAGAGAGAGGTGGGTGGATTGATTGATAGAGGAAATTTAGATCTAATGAGAGTAACAAAAGACGTAGAACAAGCTTAATGGAATTAGTCTGAGAGTGAAATACAAAAAGAGGAGAGTTGTGAAAGACGATGGATGGAAGAGAGCTACAGATGGAGAGGGTTGAGTTACAGACAAAGATTTTTATTGGAGGAGATGGAGCAAATGGAAATGAAGGCATTAACTGAACTGACACCGTTGTTAATGATGGTGTAATTGACTTAGACAATCAGTGGCTTAGAAATCCGATATCAGATGTTGAACTGTCTTCACTGGAGTTGAGCAGTGGCACCGCTTCATGGCTCAGCTCCCGTTCCCGTAAACATATCCACGCTGAAATTTGTGGGCCATGAACGACGGAGCACGCTGCAATTTATGATCTGCTTTACAGGATTTTCTTTCACATTATTAACCAGAAAATGTACCATCGCGCTGACGTCCTGCACACCCATGCACGTATTTTACACTGATGCAACGTTTGATACACACAGCCACATAATTCCTCCAGCATCAGTACCCTCAATACACCATAATGCCATGCAGTCAGATAACATGCTGCATTTGGAGTAAGGCGGAGTGTAATTTGTTTTTTGTACTACTGCAAAACTATCTTCTTATCTTATCACTCTTGCTCTCTCCTACAGTTATTGATTTCAACAGGTTTGGGCATTTTCTCTCGGGGGGACGCTCTCAGGCATTCTAGGAAATGCAGGAAATCACATCATTGTAAATGGATATGATTCTGGCTTGTGTGCGAGCTCAAGAGCGTTTCCAAATGCTTTATTTTCTTGTGACTCCACAGCATATTATCTCATAAACCAACGGTGACATTCATTGTTTATAACATGCATTACATTCAAATGATGATAACAACATTCTGTCCTGGGTGTGTGCATTCAACATAATTTATAGTTATATTATCAATTATTTGTCTTTTTTTGTTTGTGTTTTTAGGAGGTGATCGAGGCTATAGCAGAGTGTGCCTTCAAGACCTCACCCTTCCCCATCATCCTGTCTTTTGAGAACCACGTGGACTCGTAAGTCAGCAGATCATTTCAAGTGAGGGGTGCAAAGTCCACAGTATGATTCACGACCTTATTGATTAGTACTAACATCAATAGGCCCAATCAACCATTTTGTTTGTATCAGCTGTGTAAACATCTACACCTCTTTAAGGAGAAAGTTCTCATTGGTTGTTTTTTCTTCTAATGGCTCCAAGGGGCTTCTCAGGAGTAACATACATATTCATTGTATATTGATATTTAGTAGAGAAACCATGATGGTGTGTGTCTGTGTTTGTTTTTGTGTGTGATGACTCCCAGACCAAAGCAGCAGGCCAAGATGGCAGAGTACTGCCGGTCAATATTTGGAGACGCATTACTGACAGAACCTCTGGAGAAATATCTCGTGAGTACATAAGATACTCAAACACACCACACACACACACACACATACCAACACACATGTGCATGTGCTCACACACACGTTCACACTTACGTGGTCTCTCCCGTTCTCTCTCTCCGTCTAACACACACGCAAATACATACGACATGGCCAGCAGCGAGAGATTCAGCAGATATTATCACACAGATGAGTGCACCAAAGAAGTGTCCTTGCACACTGCCTACCCATACAGATATACATTCGGGAGGCGAAAAGCCACAACTTATGGCACCCTCAAATGTACACACATGTATATTCATTCAGTTGTTCACAAACACGACTATTTCTCTGTTTTTATGTTGTGTTTTCCTCTCTCCCTCTCCATCTTTCTCACAAATAGCAACATATCGACATGCCCTCTAGCACCTGGCAAAATGTGTTGTCGCTGTTTTTCCTCTTTCTGTCACTCCAGGCACGCTCCTAAATGGCCTCCTAGACTTTATCTCTGTCTCTCTCTCTCTCTCTCTCTCTCTCCAGTTTTCATCCTCATTTTCAATCACAGACACACACATACCTGTGGCTATTTACGTGCCATGGAAGCCAACTTTTAATGATTCATCCCACAGTCATTTTTATTCCTCTGCATCACCTCTCTGTTATCATGGGAGAGACTGCAAACAACAGCCGTGTAAGATTAAATGGAAGTGTTTTACGCTGTAATCTGAACGTGGCTTTTCTTGGCAGCCCTTTATCTGTCTCTCCTCTGTTGCCATGGCTACCAGTCAAAAGCTTGCTTTGTCTCTTTGTGGCCAAACTCTTTTTTTTTTTTCCCAAAGGCGTCTTTGTGTGTAATGACGCAGGCACTTACGTGAGGCAAATGTAGACACTTGTCGCACAAACTCTCACACGCACACTCAGGCACCTCTCATAGTTTCTGGTGCACACTTGAAAACACAACACACACACAATTCTGCACACATATGTACTTTAACATGACACTTAATCCTTGCGCCTTATTCTCCAGGGATGTCCTGTCCCCATTGATAGAACACTGTAGAGCAGCTTAAGTTCCCAGAAGCCTTCTGACTGGATTTGACATTGAAGTATCATCAGGGAGAGGCCTTTCGAATGGAGTGGCAGAGGAGAAGGAGAAGGAGAGAGATATGAGGAGACACCAAGGGAGAAGTTAGAGAGAGAGAGACAGAAAGAGAAAGTACCACTGAGGAGTCAGATTTCTACCACTGAGCATGTAATAACTGGGAAAGGTGAGTGCAATGACAACCACTCCCCTCTGGCATTGAGACAGCCGTGTATACAGCATAGCGAATGGGATATCGGCTCTGTTAGTCCATAGGGGCAGGGGCAGATAGGGCAATATAGCTAGATTGGTTCCAGCTGAGCCTAAGGTGAGAATAAAGAGGATTAGAGTTTTCTTAGAAATTCAAGCTCCTCCTCGATCTCCACTCCAAAAAACTGCCATACGCGGTGAATAGGAGGAGAGTGGTGACAATGTTTGTTTTTTCAGTTAAACTGAGAACAGTCTGCTCTTTCCAAAAAAATTAGCTAAAGTTACTTAAAAATTGGATTTGCCATGAACATGTTTCCTTGTTTGTTTTATGACTCTCATCACTGCATTCATTATGCTGATGAAGGCCATATTGCCAAAACATTTTCAGTACAACTGCTGAAAAAAATATGAAATATGTTGAAAAATAAAGCTATTTTTCTTGCAGTTTGTTCAATCTTGTTGAGGCTTAGTTTTAAGCTGCGGACAGAGCAGAATTGGCAAGGCGAGACAAACAGTACTCGCACGCAGAAAGCAGGCGGGATTGAGAATAATGTGGGCAGAAGAGCAAGCATAAGCTGTTGGAGGAAGTGTAGCTAGCAGGCTGACAACAACATTCCACAAATTTACAATGATACACCTTTAATCAAAGACTTCATTACTCTATCACAGTCCTTACACACAGTCCTTACAGCATCCCTCCTAGTCTTCTTTCAGAATACAGTTATACAAACAAGACTATAAACAGGCAATACTGTACTTCCTAAAGGACTTGACTTGACTTGACTTCAAAGTTCAATGAAGGGGAACCTTGACCTGATAATCTGCCAGAGGCGGCCAACAGTCAGAGGTTGCACAAGTATTTAGATACGTTTCTTTTTCTTTTTCTCTTGTAAAAGTGGCAATACCTCAATGTAAAATACTCATTTACAAGTACAAGTCCTGCATTAAAAATTCAGTAAAAGTACAGAATTATTATTAGCAAAATGTACTTACTGTAGAATATCGAAAATAAAAGTACTCATTTAACAGAAAATGACTCATGTGAGGTATATATTATTATATATTTATGGCTGGTGCTTTAATGTGTAAATAGCACTTATCTGTTGTAGTTGGAGCTCATTTTAACTACTTTACATATTAGTAGTAGATCTATAGCAATGCACCATATTTTTAAGATCTTTGCATGCAAGTAGTATGTAAAGCTGTGAAAAAAATGTAGTGGAGTAATATTATATTGTAGTATATTATATTAATATTTCCCTCTGAAATGTAGTGGAAGACAAGTACGAAGTAGCATAAAATGTCAATACTCAAGTGCAAGCACCTAAAAATTATACTTAATGACCACTGGTCAGATTTGAGGGCTTGGAAGTGATGACAATCTCAAGCATTTTCTGCCTCTTTTTGCTCCCTCATTACAATTGAGCAAAAGAAAGGTTTGGAGATGTGGGGAAAAAGTCAAGTCAACTCAATTGTATTTATATATGGTAGCCCAGTATCACAATTTGCTTCAAGGAAAAAAAGCTTAATTGAATTCATCCAGGTAAATTGTAGTTTGATCAAACAGGTTTAGTGCTGCGCAATTGAGTGCAGTCAAGATTTCGTGCCACTTCCAGTGTTGAGCTGGTTCAATTTAAGTGGAACTGTTTGAGTGAAGCCAACGCAAACAGGACGTCTTATCTTTATTTTATCACTTCTCAACAACAACAACAACAACATTAGAGAGGTGCAGATGGATGTGTGTGGCAGCTGGGAAAGTGGCTTATTGGACGGGAATTCTTGGCTTAAGTTTGTTGTATGAATCACTGTTTCCTTGCTTTTTAAAGTAAGTAAAAGTGAGAAACGTTTAAAGTTTGGTTATGTTTATGGCTGAGAAGTTGGAAACTCCCTAGTTGTGAGTGTATGTGTGTGTATTCAACATCACTGCTGACTTTCTCGATAATGCATTATTAATATCCCTAAACACTGTGATCCAAAAGCAGTGTACCCCATAAATAAATCAGAGATCTGCCTACTTCTAGTCGGCTCCCTTGAGAGGGTGAATGTTTGTGTTTAACGCTCAGTTTCCCCCCAGGAAGCTGATTTTAATGTTGAAAGTGTAAACTTTTGAGCTGTTACATCAACAAACTTTGTAATGCTCAGTGCCGATCCTTGCGGTCACTAAGAAGCTCTACTCAGCAGAATCTTCCATAGTGAATTTTGAGCAGAATAAGATTTGTTTTTTCTAAAACTGCCATGAATTTACATCTTAAGTGACTCACTCCAGTAAACAACTTCAGTATTTATGTAATTAGCTAATTAGTCTCCAAACTGTGGTAAAATACGGCCGTAATGGAGCAATCTTCAGCCATACATCAATATTGTGAGAACTTGACAACATTTGGTTTTAGAATTTTCTTTTGTTGAAACAATCTTCAGAGTGCCTGTCACAAAAAACATTCATTATCCTGCTTCCTCTTCCTCTCTTCCTTTGTTTTTCTTTATTTACACAGCCTTGTTATAATTTTTATGACCTCTCAGTGTTCTTTCGCTTTCTTCACCCCGTCCAGCTGGAGTCTGGTGTGCCACTACCCAGCCCAATGGAGCTGATGGGGAAGATCTTGGTGAAGAACAAAAAGAAACACCACAAGACAGACGGAAGCACCAAGAAGAAACTCTCGGAGCAGGTTTCCAACACCTACAGCGACTCTTCGAGTGTGTGTGAGCCCTCCTCCCCCAGTGCAGGTACAGCGCTCCCCTTTAACACACAAGCACGCACTCTCACATCCCACAACTAGAGGCGTCAAGTCACACTGGGACAGTTGAGTTATGATGTTTCAGATGTAAAACGTAGCATGACCATCTGGGTCCATCTGTAATATGGACCAACACCACTGTGCCGTCCAGAAACTGAACCACTGGAATGAAACAGTGCTATTGTTTATCATTCATCATTTTCATGGCCCTCTCCATCAGCTGAAGGTATTATTGGCTGTTGCATACCCTCCCTGTCAGGCATATACACTGCTAGTCACTGGGGCGTCTTAAACACTGGCCAGTAGTGGTCTGTGTGTGTGCATGCGGGTGTGTGTACGTTATACTATAACTGTCAGGTGAACTTTTATATATCTCAATTTATGGATTTTTATATTTTCACAGCTGCTCTCTGGTTTTTGTTTTCCCTAATCAGTCATATCTGCATTGCAGTTGGCTACACTTCATATGTGTTATTTATATGTGTGTGTCTGTGTGTATGCATGCTCTAGTGTTTTCTTTTGTGCTTTATACCCAGTATTTATTTATATTTGTACCTACAATATATCATTCAGCTGTAATGTATAATAGACCTTGCAATCAATCATCTTTAGTTTTCTTTGGTAGCCGAGCTGCAAGCTTCATTCTTACACTAACACACACTGCCCCCTGGTGTAAGAAAATAAGGAGCACAGGTTTTTGACTACAACAGTCAGGAATCCTTTTAACTGGTGTGCATTGAGACAATCACTGATCAGCGCAAGGGAGGAGGTTTGGTTTTAGAATTGGGGCACAATGACATCTGTGGCTTTGTAATAAGAAAATAACACATTATAACAAGAATGGTCTTTGTGTCTTCCACAAGAAATGTGGCCCAAATCTCTGTATTATTAATTCACTAAACCTGAAAATGTATTTATTTTTTTTGATAGAGAACCATGTGAGATAATATATGAGATAATGCAGTATTAAGGACAAATCAAAAATCAAATCAAAGCTTTGACTGATGTTCAATTGTAGCATAAATAAATATAAATTTAAATTTATATGAATTTTATATTTTTTCCCAAAAAACATGCAGAGGACAGTGAGTAGTTCTTGGGGTCCTGAGTCTGCAGAGCTGTCTGTCTGTTGCTGCGCACAAGCTCAACAGGCTGCACTAATCAGAAGTTTAGAGCAGCCTCTATGTGCCCCGAAAGCCAAAACTCAGGGCAAAAAAAGTTGAATTCAACTTGCTGTTTTACTTCTTGTACTTTTTACTGCCATTTACTGTCTTATCTTACCTGGTTATGAAGCGCTTTGTTTAATTAAAAAGTGCTGTACAAGTACAGTAATTAATATTATTATCAATTACAGAATACAGAGTTGACACGCTGCCTGTGGTTGTACTGTAGTGCAGATATGACTAACAGAACACTTCAGGTGAAGCTTTATTGCAGTTATACAGTAGTTTGACCTTGTAGTATTGTTGTGTAGGCTGCTGGTTGCTGATGAGCTTGTTTTCTCCTCACAGGTTCGACCAAAGAGGAGATGGCAGATTCCTCGCAGCCTTCTGAGGGTGCCGAGCTCAGCCTGAGGCCGCAGGGCAGAAAGTCTATTGGTGAGTCATACATAGTACATGACCTCAGATTCTGAGGTAAATCGTTATTGGAGCTCTCGTCAGGCTGGCTGCAGACGCTATAGGTCAGTTCGACCATTACACTGCTGAAATTAATTTCCTCAGTCGGTGTGACCTCAGATTCAGGAAATCTTTAGTAGATCTCTCATTATGTGGGGAGAGGATGGGTCAGCTCAACCAAAACAATATTAAAATTAATTTCCTCAGTCCATGAGCGTCTTGGGTTGGATCCTGTCAGTGTAAGCCTTGTTTGTGTCCCTGCTTTACATAAAATGGAGGCAACTGATCCTAGATAAAGAGTTATTTTAAAGGTTGTCAGCTTTCAAACCAGTCTGTCCAACATTTTACATTGAGTATGTTCAAATCGTCAATCAAATTTACACACATTTAACTTTGGTTCATTTAACTTTATTTATTTTATTTATATGTGACCATATTTGTGACCCATGTTTCAGGTGAGGTGGAGGCAGAAAGTGAGGATGAAGATGACGATGATGACGACTGTAAAAAGGGCTCAATGGATGAGGTGTGTATCTCACAAGTGACACTCAGCAACCAGTTCAAATACTAGTAATAATGGAGATTTACAGCTCAGTGTACTATTTGCATGTCATGTGCTGAGGCTGCCCTCTAGTGTACATATTTGATAATGCATTTTATTTATACTGATGTGTCACCAAAGTCCTGAATAATGGGGCTTTTGAGATTATTTTGGGCTTATGAAGCTCATGAAACATCCTTCTCATTGTTTTGAAGGATTATAACAGACCTTTTGTTAAAACATAGTGCTTCATTACATTTAGATATTTGCTTGTGTGTGTTTTCATGTACAGGGTACAGCAGGCAGTGAGGCATGTGCCACAGAGGAAATGTCCAACCTGGTCATCTACATCCAGCCAGTCAAGTTTAACAGCTTCGAGGCTTCCAAAAGTATGTAAGAACAATGAATGAGACCGTTTGAATTACTTACACGTTCTCTGATAGACATAGACATAGCTCATCTTAAGACATTTGCTTGCAAAATGAACACAATTATTATTTATGTATTTGCTTCTGTGTCCAGTAATGTCTGGAGAGAGAAAAGAGTTGTGTTTTGGAATAAAATCCTTTAAATATAAATAGAAGAAGAGCTGTCAACATGTGTTTACACAGCACTGAGAAATGATGTCTTCAATCTGTCCACTGACTATTGGATCACTGTGATCACCATATCACCATATCTGCCCACAGAGATCAATCGCAGCTACCAGATGTCATCCTTCGTAGAGACCAAAGCTTTGGAGCAACTGACCAAATCTCCTGTGGAGTTTGTGGAGTATCCTTCTCAGTTTTACTGAGGCACTTGGTTTGTACTACTTAATATAACTCACAATGTTTGAATCTAATTAGCATTTTGATGTTCAACATACACGTACTGTATTACGTCTCATTATCTTCCCTATGGCTGTCTGTTTTTCATCACTTCACTCACACAGCTCATCTTGTTAAATAAAAGGAATAATGAGATGATAATGATATACAGTATATAGAACTGTGTGTTAGTAGTAGTAACAGTATCAGCTATACTTTCTAATGCATTGTCATGCAGCATTGTCCTTAAACAGCTCTGTTCAGATACAACAAACTGCAGCTGAGCAGGATCTACCCTAAAGGCACCCGAGTGGATTCATCCAACTACAACCCTCAGCTCTTCTGGAACGCCGGCTGTCAGCTGGTGGCTCTCAACTTCCAGACCATTGGTGAGGGAGGACAGTGACATTTCTGTTACTTTTTTTTTTTGTTTGTTTTTTTTTGTAAATCATTTATTCCTTCACACTTTTGGAAAATTTATGAATCTGCCTTCTTTGAAAAATGGTAAATGGACTTGCACTTATATAGCTATATATAGCGCTTTTCTAGTCTTCCGACCACTCAAAGCATTTTACATTACATGTCATTCACCCCATTCACTCACACATTCATGCACTGATGGCAGAGGCTTCCATGCAAGGTGCGATCCTGCTCATCAGGATCTAATCTAATACTCATTCACACACACGCATACACCGATGGCTATGCCGCTCTGCCTCCTGAGCCACAGCCGCCTTTGTGGGCACTACCCACAAAGTGTTCCAAGGGCAACAGAATGAAGATGAATAGTACCCCTTTATTTATTTTTTTATGCCTGAAAAAAACTAAATAATAAAGTTATGTTTGTCTGTTTTACTTCAGTGTTGTTGACTCACCCAAATAAACTTTTGTCATTCTGTCCTCACTCCACAGATTTGTCCATGCAGTTGAACCTGGGCATGTATGAGTACAATGGGAAATGTGGCTACAGACTCAAACCAGAGTTTATGAGGCGGCCGGACAAACACTTTGACCCTTTCACTGAGAGCACAGTGGATGGGATAGTAGCCAACACACTGTCTGTAAAGGTGTGTGTATGTTTGTGTTGGTCTTTTTGTGTCCTTTAAGCTCTCTCTGTCTCTGTGTGTGTTTGATAATTTTTTTCTTTCCTACTCCTTCCTCCCAGATCATCTCGGGCCAGTTCCTGTCGGATAAGAAAGTAGGCACGTACGTGGAGATTGACATGTTTGGCTTACCGGTGGACACCAAGAGGAAAGCGTTCAAGACCAAGACATCTCAGGGCAACGCCATCAACCCTGTCTGGGAAGAGGAGGCCATTGTCTTCAAGAAGGTCAGACTGTGGCTTAGTTCATACACACAGTGGTAAAATTTTCATTTGAACACTTTACTCAGCATGGACAGAAATAAAGTTTTAATCAACTTTATTAGCCAAGTGTGTCTCCAGTTTTCAGTAGCTTTCAATATCTTTACACAGTTCAGAGAACAAATATAAAGGCAAATACAAATACATTACATTTACATAGACATTTGTAATGGCTGTATGTCATAAAGCCTGAAATCAAAATTTTGACTTTTTCCATAAGGAATTGTATCAGTTTAATTTAATTTTGACCCAACTTACTGTAAGCTAAATCAGGGCACTGCACTGTAAATATAGAGGCATATATCTGGGCATACACATATATGCGTATGTATATATATATATATATATATATGCATATGGTAACAGCTAAAAAGCTTGAGCAATGCATGGAATATAAATATAAGATATTTCCTTAAGAAAATGTAGCAAAACAGCAACTTAGTGGTGTCATTTTGATGTAATAATAAGTACATTTTATGTCTTTTCCTCAGGTTGTTCTGCCCACACTTGCTTCATTAAGGATAGCTGTGTTTGAAGAAGGAGGGAAGTTCATCGGCCACCGTATCATTCCTGTGTCAGCCATCCGTCCAGGTAACAAAGTTTTGTTTCAGCACAGTTCTTATCTTTCGCCATTATTTCAAACATCAGTTCAATTTGATTATTAATTCTACTTTTCTTAGACAGATTGAGAATAGAGGAAATATGAAAAAAGGTATATAAGCATTTAACTCTTTGAAATACACCATCAAAAACCATGAAAACATTAGATAATAGATAGTAGAGACGGGACCAAAACAATTACATGTAAGATTAGTGTAAATGTTTGCATAAGCTGTTGTTATTCTGGAGTGTGTTCAGTTATCTGGATGTTTTACTGCACTTTTCCTGATATAAATTGAGCTCCTGAATTGTAATTTCTGAACTGACAGACTCTCAATCTGACTCAAACCCTGCAGGCTATCACTACATCAGTCTGAGGAACGAGAAGAACCAGTCCCTGACTTTGCCTGCTCTGTTTGTGTATGTAGAAGTAAAGGACTATGTCCCAGACACATTTGCAGGTAAGTCAGGTGAACATTTTCAAACGAAAACACTGCAGGTTCAGAGTCATTTTCAACATTAGAGAAAGGCTGCTCTGTTTTCTTCCTGTTCCTCAGATGTCATTGAAGCCTTGTCCAATCCCATCCGCTATGTCAACCTGATGGAGCAGAGAGCCAATCAGCTGGCTGCTCTCACTTTGGAGGAGGGAGGAGAGGATGAGGGTGACAAAGAGGTGTGTGTGTGTGTGTGTGTGTGTGTGTGTGTGTGTGTGTGTGTTTATGCTCTTCTCTCCATCACACATGGAGGACATCTTATGTGTGTGTGCTCAGAATTGTCTGTGTTTATTTGTGGAAAGCTTTGTGCCACTGATCAGTTGCTCATTGAGATGAGCGGTCCCTCAGCCAGCTGGCCAGTCTCCTTGTGGTCAGGAACTAACTGGTTTAGAAATTCAAAACATATGGGTAGGAGAATGAGAAGCTGCAGAGAGACTGGAGTTCCCTTTCCTCAGTAAAACCCTATTAAGATGCAATTTAGAAAGAAGGTTTTTTAATATCGCCCCAAAGTACTTAAAAACGCACAGCCATCTACCAGCACCACTGTAGTGATAGGATGGATTGTGAACCACAGCTTGTGTCCAGCACAGATCCCCATAGATATTATCAACAGACTTTGTTTTGGGCCATTTTTCATTCCCGGTCGCTCCATGATAAGCTGTACTGCAACCACAGCTGTAGCAGTATTGTTGTTGCATTTCATCAAAACCTCTTCCAGCATCCACTTGCGGGCTCTGATTATAGGTTTGCTCTGGAGGAGGGGGGTCTGGGATTGTGACTCTGTGTACTTTCATTGTGCTGTGCTTTAAGGTGTATGCTTGTGGGGAGTGACAAGTTTACATGCTAGATGTCAAAAGTCAACACTGCACACCATTCATTCATCATTTTCTACAAATCTGTTTACTTAAGTTGCCTGGTTTAAATGACACAATGGCTGATGAGACTTACGTGGTTACTCCAGAGCAACCTCTACTTTGGTTTGTGAAGTTTTCTGACTATGCTGAAAGTCCCATTCCTCTCATTCATTTTTACCACTAAAAACATTGCTATGGAGCTCGCACAGGATGATACACATGCAAAGGCACAAAGAGGCACCAAGAATCTCTGAACGCGCATACTGACTAAATGCTGACTAACATGAAATACAAGGAACACAGGAAATAAGCCAACTGAATTTAAACTAGAGTTGACAGTGACCTTTAACTTTAGTACAGGCTTCAGTTTTAACATTAACTAAATGCCAAGCAGCTCCGAGAGTTTTAACAAGTCATGGCTGCTTAAGAGAATGTGACCTTCTGCTTTCTGAGACATCAAAGAGAAGACAGCACTGAGAACATCTCACACTAATGGGCCATCAACATTACAACAACAGCAGGAGAATGGTGACCTTGCAAGTGGTGCATTGAGGGTAAAGTAGCAGCTATCGTTTGTTAATGGTGTTAGTCTTTTCACAGCAAATGCACTTGGCAGAGAGTACAGGTAGCCAAGGATTAATGTGGGCAGAATGTAACATGGAACAGACAAAGGGATGATGTCTGAGGAGAGATGTGAGCAATAATTTGTAAGATTGAAGTTAGGATAAATTTAAGGTGAGCGGTAAGTCAGGACACAGGTTATCTAGGGTTATAAGAAGAGGGGACTGGAAAGACGGGCTGTTCCTGAGGGGCTTCTTTTATCTGATTTGCCAGCTGATATGATTACCCACGAGGATGGCCAACGGAGAGCTGTTTCATGCTGTGACCATGGCAACAGTCACCAAAAGTGGTAGAGCATGGAAAGGCAGAGAGCACACTGTGGGGAGATGAATGTGGAGAGAGTGAGGAAAGAAAGGAGAAGATGTGGCGTGTGTGACTAGAGCAGAGGTTATTTAAAATTGCGTTAACATTTCAGAGATAAGAGCATATAGTGCGAGATTCGGCAGAGCCTAGGGGAAATTAAGATCTGCTGAGCTCTCGGCACAGGAAGCAATGTTGAGAGTGGGCTACCAAAGCTATGTCTACAAACTGTCCTGCAGGACACAGGTACAACAGGAGACTTCTGAAAACAGATACCACAACTCGAGGAGGTTTTTGTTCCTCAAAAAAATCTTTTGTGAATGTATTTTAAGCATCATAATGGGTTTTTGAGGCAAGATATTCAGTGAATTTTGTATTCATGTTTAAACAAAGAAGAAGAAAAACTATAACAAAATTTTAACGTGACAGCAGCAGAGAAATGTGTTGTGGTTGTTTGTGACAAATTGTGCAATGTTCAATTGTGTGTGCGTATTTGTGTACAATCACCACTGGCAAACATTGATCCGAATGTTGAACCTTTTCATGTGATGGACAGGTGGAGGCAGGAAGCGATGCCCCCTCGGAATCGAAGATGGACCAGAGGGTAACATTACCCGCAGAGAACGGACTGAGCCACACACCCATTATCGCCCCGAAACCCCCTTCGCTGGTTGGCCACCAGCCCCAGTCTGCAGGTAATGTATAAATAACCATCATCACATTTTACTGTGAACAGATGAAATGTCACCTGATGTGCATTATAAATGCACTGAAAGTTGGGTGTGCATTGTTCTTATCATGTTCACTTCAGGTAACACTTTGCTTAAAATGTATTATTAAACATCATAATTGTTCTTTAAGAAAATATGCCTTTATTCTTAGATTAGAAAATACAGTGTAGTATAGTTTGCTTAAGTAAATATTCAAACCATTAAATGCTGCACTTCTTTATGAAATTAAATTACTTATCTATATCAAAACAGCAATGTGAAAATACTTTCTTTTTTTGTAAATATACAAATAGGAACCGTTTCAGAAATGTTGTGAGATATTTTGTCACTTAACTGTGCAACTAACTGGCAACTCAACATGTGAACTCGTAACCAGGCTCATTGAAACCATCAGTGAAGACTGAAGACGTCATTCAGAGTGTCCTCACTGGTAAGGTTACGTTTTCAAACTTCATCCTTGAGCACTTTCTCTTATATCTGTGGTTATTATTGAGACACCCAGACTGACTGATTCTGATGGTCGTATGCATACTCATGGGAATGAGCTTAAGAGTATTGAGTACATTTTTGATCCATTTACTTTGTTTATGTATTTATGACTTACGGCAGAATATTTTAAGTTTGCAAGATAAAAGTACTTTTTAGACTTTATAATTAAGAGCTATCATTGTCCTAGAAATAATTTTAATAACTTAAAATTATAATATTTGTTTTAACCAGAAATGTACAGCGGTTTACCATACAAAGATCTTTTAGGTTTATGAAATTTACAGTTAACAATTAACAATATGCTGTCATATAAAGTACGAGTCATATGTGTTGTATATACAGTGCTTATGATGAAATAATGTGACAATTTATCACTTCGATGCAACTTTTAAAATAGCTAAAATCATGAGAGCTTATATACTGTATATCCAAAATATTTGTACAGTATGAAGTGGTTTTAGAACATCCAGTCTGTCGCCCATCTCACCCACGCTCACTGTTGTCATCTTTTCCCGTTGGCCCTCCATCCCTCTGTCTTTAGAATTAGAGGCTCAGACGGTAGAGGAGTTGAAGCAACAGAAAGGTTTTGTTCGAGAGCAGAGGAAGCAGTACAAGGAGATGAAGGAGCTGGTTCGGAAACACCACCGCAAGACCAGCGAGCTGATTAAGGAGCACACAGCTCGCGTGTCCGAGCTACAGAGCCAGCACCAGCGCCGGCGCTCTGCCCTGCAGAAGAGCCACAAACGAGACGGTAAGAAAAGGTAGGTGGCCCTCCTCTTCTCCACTTCAAACTGTCCTACTATTGGTTTCCCTCCTCACCTCTTTCCTTTGAAGTCTTTCTCTTCTGCTCTATCTGTCTTCGAAGGGAATCCACCAAAAACATATCAACACAACTAAGAAAAAAAAGGCTATTGGCTGTTGTTTTTCCTACGACTGAGGTATTTCTAGCAAAGCTGAATTTAGAGATAAAGATTTTCACCACATGATATAAGACAAGAGAAGGTTTTGGCATCATCCTCTCAGAATCAAAGAGCAAGGGCTTTTTCACAACAGTAAGACATATTATTTTTCCATAGACCGGAATTCAACCGTATAGTGTAGGAAACTTTGGTCTCTCACTGTTGTCGCTCTCTCCAGCTGCATACACTTTACAGTATTGGTGTCTCTGCGTAGCTTACGATTTGTCAAGCTACTGTACTTGAGATAGTTGAAAGTTGTATTTCTTCTTGACAACACAGTATACATAATGGTGTATGATTTTCCCTTCCCTCCTTTCCTTCTGTATTCCTTTCTTTCTGCCTTCCATCTACAGAAATACACAATACACCATGCACCTTTAAACACATATTAATTCCACTGTTGCATATTGTATTGTTCCAAAACAAACACTGCAGGGCAGACATCTCCCTCTTCAGAAAGAAAAAAAAGCCTGAGCTATGTGTAGAATAAGAATGAGTGGATAAAGCTTCCTCCGAGCCTCAGGGACTCGTTCAGGGCCCTCAGGAGTCCATCACACACTGAAGAATCAGTACTTAGCACGCAGCAAAGATTAGAGTTCTCTCAGCCAGTGTGGGCCGCAGAGGGGCACTGCATAAGACAGATAGCACATTTCAACCAAGTTACTTCAAGGTACAAGATAAGTGCTCTTCCTAATGTTTGAAATAACTTCAAACATTAACATCAATGTTCATAGCACCAATCCCTGAAATGCTTTGTTTGATGACCAGTAGACATGCTGTCATGAAGGCATACATGTGGATATCTGTGTTACTAATGCTCTAATTATAGAAGTTTTATTTTTTACATGAAGGTACATATCATATGCAGTCATTTGCAATATCCAGTTATAGAATGAGTTAGGACCACTGTACTGGAAAAAAAAAAGGAGGTATCTTAATTTGCCAATCTGTTTGTGTGTATGTCTCCAGTCGGTCCGAACACTCTCTGTCGACCCTGGACCAGGAGCTGTGTGAGCTGGATCAGGAGTGCAGCCAGAGGCTTGCAGAACTGAAGGAGCAGCAGCAGCAACAGCTCCTCACACTTCGCCAGGAACAGTACTACAGCGAAAAGTACCAGAAACGAGAACACATCAAGCAGGTACTCACAAACACACACGACAAATACACACATATATATAGATGTGAGGATGGTTGTGAATAGTTGGGTGGTTAAGTAAATAGTAAGCCGGAGGATTGCAACAAATCTGTCTCATACTGTCTGTTTTTACTTCACTTTCAAGAGATACCTACACTTTTCTTGTCAACACCTGATTTCCAGTGTCCTCATTTACAGGCACTACTGACAATATGGAGTGAGGGCAAATCCCTTTGAAATGCCATTTG
>NTHP01000119.1:102561-120534 GCA_003416845.1 Oplegnathus fasciatus | reverse complement strand
TGCTATCTTCTAAGTTGTGTATCAGATCCAGATGTAAATACCTGGAAATAAAAGCTGAAATGTTGATCTCTTGTCTCATATTCATCTTTTCATGTCAAACCCAAATGTTTTCAGTCTACAGCAAAAATACAGGAATTGGCCTCACTGTTCCAATACTTTTGGAGGGGAGTGTATATGTCAAGGCTCCAATTCACTTTAGAGCCTTAAAACACATCTGCCTTTTGTAGTGATATGGCCTAATAATTGGCAAATCTGTGAGAATAGACATTTAGATTCATCTCATATCTGTTCCAGCCAAAAATATGCTTTTCCCCAAAGGTCCATAAAGTATTTTAATGTTATCGTGGGGTACATACTGCACACATATGGATGGAAGATTTCCTGTCATCTCTGTACATCTGTTAGCTGCCTATTTATGGCCACCACACAGCTAATTTCATACTTGTCCCTCTTGAACTTATGTGCCGTCATTACGTTTATGTTGAGTGACAGATAGAAACATTTATATGAGTAATTTCCTTATATGCACTTTCCAGTGATAGCGGTCAGGGTAGTCAGCGTTCCCACACAAACAGTACATATGAACATACAGTACATGCTGTATGTAGCAGTGGGATAAACAGACACACACACAGGAGCTTGCCCTGACTTGTGTGGGACTGGGTAAAGCGCTGACTGTCTCCTGCTGTCCCAAAGCTCAGAAAGGCTAACACAGACTAATCATATCAAACAAATGGATAAGCATATGCTGCTATGAACTCCAGGTCACCCCCCTTTATAATATTAAAGCCATCATTCTGCTGCCTGTGCACACGTTTTGTTGTATGGTGTGGAAAAATGAATAATTTCTGCTCCAGCACACCTGCACCGTGAGCACGGCTGAGGTGTCAGAAAGGTTTATTCAAGCAAAAGACAACAAGCATAATGGAGATTGTGTTGTTTCCCTGATGCAAATGTCGTTTAATAAAGATCCAAATCTCAACAAACGTAGCTGGAATTAAAGTGAAATATTGACCAAAATAATCAACAATTAAAGGCAGATGTTTCCTGTCTCGCTTACTTTACTCTGTTTTGTTCTCAGTGTCAAATTATGACTCTCTCTTTGTGTCTCTCCCTAGCTGGTTGAGAAGCTGACCACTATAGCAGAGGAGTGCCAGAGTGCTCAGCTCAAAAAGCTCAGAGACATCTGTGAGAAGTAAGACTGTGTCCAGCACACGGCATGCACACACATTCACACAAACACAAAGGGATCCTACATTTTCATTCTCTCCATGTCTTCCTCTTTCTCCATTTCACCACCTATAGAGAAAAGAAGGATATTAAAAAGAAAATGGACAAGAAAAGGCAAGAGAAGATCAATGAAGCCAAATCTAAGGACAAGAATGTGACAGAAGAGTAAGTATCTGTTTTTGAACATTAATAACTTAACTTAACGTAATAACTTATCAGTATCCTTGTACGTTGTTGTAGTTGTTAGGTTTGTATGACCACTAGATGTCACTAAATACTAACGATTTAGCTCTATTGGGACTGGTCGCTTGGTTTGACTGCTGATAAAATTCTCCCCACAGAGAGAAGCTAGAGATCAACAGATCGTTTGTCAATGAGGTTGTGCAGTACATCAAACGGGTAAGAGAGGATATGGCTTCGGTCTGATAGAGAATGTGTAGTCCCTAATGATCATCACCATATAGTATGCCAATAATTCTACACTACAGTTGAAGTCATACAATTTCATTCAAAATTCAAATTTGTATTGACTCCTATAATACACCACAAGCTACAGTACTAAACATTTGTGGGTACAGTAATATTAGTGATGACATGCAAAGACCTTATAGTATCTGTGTGTGTGTGTGTGTGTGTGTGTGTGTGTGTGTGTGTGTGTGTGTGTTTGCTTAGTTGGAAGACGCACAGAGTAAAAGACAGGAGAGACTACTGGAGAAGCACAAGGATATCCGCCAGCAAATCTTGGATGAAAGGCCAAAGGTAAGACATTTATTAAGAAAATGTTCAATGAAAGTCAAATGTGAATGAACTCTTGATTTGTCCTTGTTGATACTGTACACACTGATATTTTTCATTAATTCCATCACATGCTCACCATAGCGCTTTTTTTAAGTTACTGGCCTGTTGCATGGCAAGATCCACCATCAGGGTGTCCCGGGTGCACGGCCGGGCCCCCAGCATGTCTTTGGGTCCTTGCACGTGCAAAAAAAATGTTCCCAGTAGTAACTGGTGTGGCTACAAATGACAATCCAGCAACGGACATTTTTTAAACAGAATTTTAAAATAAAAATGTTAAGAGTAAATAGAGTGAATGCATAGATTTTACACAGATCTTGGGTCAGTATTTTGCTCTTTACATTGTGGATGGACAACATGTTGTTTCATAAGCTGTGAATATAAACATAACTTTGGTTAAATGTGAGTAAACTGACCAATCTGTATCTCTAACTGAACACTGGCTGTTCATTTACACCACTGGGGGGCGACCTGGCCCAGGCTTAGTGAGATGGCTCTGTGCAAAATTGTAAGATGACCTCTTAATACAAAAAGTAATTGAGTATTTTTTCCACTTAAATCTTTATGCTGATATTAGAATATGTCACCCCGGGTTTAAATACCAATACATGCTGTACGTTATGTGGTTGCATTATGTACAGTATAAACAGTATCATTATGTGAAAGAGTTGTTTGGTTGTATATTAGTGTATTATATTAGTGAAAACTGGTTATTTGCCTTGTTACATAGAGCTCCTTTGCTGTGGCTGCATCACGCCTTGGCTGTCGTTATTAATGCGCTTCCTGGAATCAGGAGGTGCTACTATCATGCCACTCTGCATGTCTGCTTTTCCAATATGAGTTGCACAGTTCCCAACCGTGCCATTGTGACTGTCATTGTAGGACGATTGTGCAGCTGAAGAGTATGGTAAGACCATCGTTGCATCCCAGTGTTCAGTATTAATACAGCATCAGTGTGGCAGTATTAATATGCAAGCTTTTATACACCAGGGTCGCTGACTGGCAACAAGTGAATGCGCACTGCATCTCTGCAATGGCTGAGACCTGCCAAGCATTACTACAATGCGGAATACTGTATGAATTATTGTAAATATGTTGTGCATCTTTCTTCAAGAACGACAAATACAGTGTATTTAGGTGTATAGCATGGCAGCAGAGCATCATAGCAGGGGCAGGAGATTGGCCTGTGTGTAGTGAGATCACACCCCAGTTGGAGTGCTCAGATTGAATCCCACTTGCGGAAGTGTCCTTGAGCAGGATCCTAGACACGAACCAGAGAGGAAAAGGGAGAGAACTTCACCATTTTGGGTTATCAATAAGGTATATTAAATCAACTTATCAGTGTATTCTATTTAGTGCATAAATGTCTCAGGCACTACAGTAACACACACATTTGCACAAGGATCTCCAGACCCTGTCAGGAAGCATAGTTGTCTCACTAAGATATTTGTAATATGAAACCATTATACTAATTACGGAACTGTAGCTTGTCATGATCATAACGTAAATATAATATCATGTGGTAGTAGTACATCCACATGAAGGTAGTAACAGTCGTTTTCCCTTGTTGCAATCTTCTCTTCTTGATCTCTCCCAATGATTTCGAGAGGTGTTTTTAATCTAATGCAGCACAAACCATATTACAGCACACTGCCGCTATAATCAAGATTACCTCTGCTTGCCAAGGAAACACTCCCGTGTGATTCTCCTATCATGTTTTTACTCTTGATGCCAAAGGAAGAGCATAGTGTGTATTTACCATATCTACTCATGAGGTAGTGTGTTTTGTGTTTTTTTTAGAAGACAGGCATAAATAAGAAGTGTTCTGTTGGAGACAGCTCCATAACCACCCACTCTCAAAGTGACAGCTCCTTGTTCCTTTGAAACCACTTGGAGTTGAGTGTGGGAGGTGCAGTAGAGACATCCAACCCAACAACTCACATACAGTAGGTCTTCCACATTATTCCACAGAACTGCAGTATGGAAAAATGAAGTACGCTGGCAAGAGGGCAGTGTGTTAAATACAGAATGGGAGGGTGGAGTCAGAGATGATTATATTTGTCTTGTTAACCACCTGCTTGTTTTGGAGATCACTCAGGTTAATGAACTGCGCTCCTTTTGCTGTGGTCCTGTGGTGACCTTCATCATTCTTGTCAATAACACCAGAATTACAATGATTTCATAAGTCAGCACTGACTGAATATGAGTTGTATGAAACCAGATCATGAGGGTCTAATTAATGTTGAAAAACGCAGATTTCCTCAGATGAGAGAAAGAGACGCTGCCGTTTTCTTTTGCTGGTCACTTCAGTGTTCCAATCAGACGTCATTGTGTTAGCAATCGTCGTTTCCCACGAAATTGTAACTGATTATCCGTCACCTAACCCGCTGTCACAGTCACTTCTCTAAATCAACATCCGGACCATGGCAAATTTAATTCGCCTGAAGAAGGCTGTCACATAGTAATCAGCCATCTCTGCAATGTCTATTCTCATGCAGCAACAGTCATCTGTATGCAAAATATGCAAGAGATGTCAGAGGACACAACTCTGGAGACAGCTAGCAGAGAATGCCCAGGGTTATGTTTGTTAAAAAATTCATTACACTACCCACGATGCTAGAATGGCAACCAAACTTAATGATACATGTCTGTTTGAGATTATGTGGTTACATGGTGTTAATGCGAAATCCTGTGACAAAACAATGTAAAGCAACCTGGCATTGTTCATACTGTCGTCAAACACCTTCAGGAAAGGAGACAACCCGGCTGTAATCACTGTCTGTTTTTGTCAATAGTTTTCATACTGTAAAATGTAGAGGCTATGATTTTCCCTTCCAGCCTCTGTCATTGTTTTTTCATTGTACCAGTCTTTGGCTGCTCTGATTTCATGTTTCACTTCTTTTGCACTCTACTTAACCCTGCCAGGTACTCTTCCTCGAATGCCATTTTCTTTTAAAAGCCCCTGAAGACACTTAGATAGCCAGGGCTGTCTTTTTTACTGAAAATATCTATTCACTTACAACGTGTATCTAGTTCTTTACATACATGTTTTGCACAGCACCTTCGCTCTCCCGGCAGCACTTACACGTTGGTTACATACGACTGTGTTAAGTCTGTTTTCCAGCTCGGCCTAATAGCATGTGGAAATGTCCTTGAGCAAAACACTGAACCCAAAACTGCTCCCAATGTGCAGGTCATTGGCCTTGCATGGCAGCTCCGATACCATCTGTGTGTGCGTGTGTGTGATGAATATGAACCACTGTAAAGCACTTGGCTCTGGTAATTAATGCTCCTTGTGAATGCAGTCCATTCACCATGGTTAAAACTCCCCAAAATTATATTTGAGGCAAAGGGAGATGTTGTTGACAACATCTGTTGGTTGGAAAACCCTTTACTAGTCATTTAGCCCTTGGATGAATGTAAACAACAGACAAACGCATAAACATAGAAAGCATAAAGACTGAAAGACAGGATGTTGAGACCTCCAATGGGGGCTAATGGATGAGGGCATAAATAACCAGGCCAGGGCTAACATAAAAATACTTTTGTTGTGTGTCTCCACGTTTGGTGTGTGTGTGTGATAGTCTTTATGAATCAGAGAGAGGAAGATACAACATACTTTCTCTCTCATACAGTTCTGACCCAGTTTCTCCTTTGGGCTCAGAGCAGCCACTAATGGACAGCTATAACTATCCCTGGTGGAGACCCTGAGAGCTGAGCAGCCCACTACAACGGTAGTTGTGTGTGTACATGTGTGTACACACATGCATGTGATGTACCAACCTAAAAACTAGCCACAGTATTTCTGCTATGCAAGTAGGCAACTAACAGCTGCTCAGCACAAGCCTTAATAGGTATCATTTCCAAACACTTTGAAGCTGAATGGATGTAAAATGTGAGAGATATGTTACTCTAAGCTTTATTAAGGACTTACGACTTTTATTAGTAAGACTCTGAAGTCCCAGCTTGCGATACTTTGAGGATCACTCACTAAATTGAAAGAGAAGGGTGAGAGAAAAAGTGAGACGTGGCGAGGTTTGTCGTCACTCCCAGCATGTGCACTCAGGTGTCACTGTCCTGTTAATGATCCAATCAAAACGCCTCCCAGGAGTCAGCAGTGCCTGGCAGGATGGCGAATGCTGTTTCGGCACACTTCAAGACCCTATATCCTGGCATGTCGCTTCTTTTCATCTGCCACCTGGTCAAGTTCACATTGCCATACGTCCACCTTAAATTATTCACACCTCATGTTGATTGCGATTATCTTTTTATCATTAGTGAAAGTAAGTTTAAAATCCACTTGTGCTACTCTTCTGAAATGTATATTTTGAAACTGAATCATGCTGCAAGAACTAGCATTAGCTTTTTCCTTTTATAGCTGAATATTCAGAGTTTTTGTTATTTCATTAGATGTGTTGAATGTGACTTCACTAGCATGTCTTGACTACTCAGAGTGAGCGAGCTAAATGAGATTAGTGAAAAAATCTGCAATTGCTTGATTCAAAGAAGGGCGGTTTGAAACCTTTTCTTAACAAAACCATTTTTATATTAAATTGGACTCACAGAGTCTTTTCAGGACTTTTGTCTGATATAGGACCAAGTATGGTATGGCTTTAAGCTTTGTACATCTAACCATCTCAAATGTGGACAGATGCCACTTTTTTGTCACCAAAAAGGACAGACTAGATGGACATACTCTTTGAAGTTTTTATGATTGGACTAGACTAACGGCTTACCAGGCCATGTTGTAATTCCTCTGTACTAGTCATCCCCTCACACACACCTTTTTTGGCTGTGAAAGAGAGTATGAAATAGTAATAAGGCAATATGTTTCACAGCAGTGTGCGTTTGTGTATGTGTGTGTGGGGTGTGAATGTACGTAATTCTGTAGGAGACATGCTCATTCTTTCTTACTTAAATGAAAAGGGAAACAAAATTCTAATGGTGTCTCCCCACTGTGCAAGCCTTGAACCGACACACAGAACCACACGTATATGTGCACACACACTCGTTTCGTTCCACAAGCAGGAGTCCTGTGCAGTCGTCATGGAAACTCGGGTCCCCCACTCTCCCCCTCCCCACCTCTCATATCCTCCTCTACCCTTCATGACTCTCTGCAATCTGTTAATTTGGAACTGAGTCCTCATGACGCAATCCCAGGGATGGTTACTGTAGGTGGAAGAAAGCAGCGGGAGCAGGAGGAGGTGGAGGGAGGGATAAAGAGAGGGGGAGCAAACAGGTTGGAGGAGACATGGAGGTCTGGAGTTGAAGGGGAAGAGAGCAAGTATGTGGCCGCCCTCTCTCTCCCTCTGCCTCTTTCTGTGTCTCTCTCTCTCTCTCACTGGGTGATGTAGGGGTGGCCACTATGTTCCCTCATCACAGACTTTGATCTGCATCATCTCTGCCTGGCGGGTTTTCATCAATAATGCACTTGTGCCCATACATACACACACACACACACACAATACCCACAGGGAACACTGAGTGCAAACCAGAGACAGTGAAGTAAAATCCATTGTGTATGTGTGAGTGCGCGTACATGTTGCACGCTTGGTTACTCTTCTGCTCTGTTATGCTAGCTGCTATTTTAGATCAGTGCACGAGTGTTCATTATGTATGCCCACATGTGCTAATGAAGCTCTCCAGGGTTATGCTCTGTCTAAGGAACATTCACTACTGAACTCCTGCCGGAAAGTGTCCTGTCTGCAGTATGGTTTTGAGGTTTCTGGCTTCAGTATGAGTCACCTTTTATAAGAGGTGAGAACAGCAAAAAAGACTGTGGCACCTGATTATGTGAGACATAGGCAGCAAATAAAGAGGGAGAGGATGGTAGATTGTGAAAAGAAAAGAGTGTTACAGATAAAAGTGTTAAAATGAAGTGTGGTTGCTAGTACATTTTGTTCTACATAAGTACAGTTTGGATTGTATCGCAAAGTTTGAGTATGTAGCATTTTATAAAAATAAAATTACTGTATTATTTTTGAAAGATTAGTATAATTGGCATGAATAAATAAGACTGTTGAAGAAGATTTTCAGCCTCTACTAGTCTTGACACTACTTATTCAATTTTGTGCCACCAAATTAGATTTTCTAAGAAATTTTCCAAGACAGCTTTACAGCAGTAGGGTGTAGTTTCCCATATGTTTACCCTCTTCACTGAAATGAAAGAAGAACAGAAGAACTTTAAAAAACTGGTGACATTCTCTTTACAGCAAGCAGCAGGGTTTAAGGCTGCTTTAATCAATATATATACATCGATATACAGTATATATACAGTATGTATATATATATAATTTTAAAAAAATGCAGAATGTAGCATCTTTTAGTTAGCATCCACATCTGAATGAAAAATATCAAGATACCACAGCACAAGCACATTTCACAGCTAACCTTCCCTTTTGAACCAATCCTTTTAGGGGAAACACTCATTACTGTACATGCATGGTGGAGGTATGCAGGAGTGTTTTTTTTTTAATTCTTGGACCTGAAGAGAGGAATCTAAGAAAAACTCCTGCAAAGCAACAGATGAATTATTTGAGAGGAGGCGGGAAGGGGCACTGACACACACACACACACAGAAAGAGAGATAGTAGATGGAAAAAGGAGCATGCAGCCTATTCTGAGTAGCGGCTGCTTCTGTCTCTCCCTTTCATTACCCATGTTGTTCTTTCTCTTGCATTGGGCTACCGCAGTTCATTTTCATAGTTATGACCAATACAGTGGAAAGAATGTAAATGAAGGAATGGCACTCTCTCTGTCCTTGCTGCACTCTCTCTCGCTCTTTCACACACACACACACACACACACACACACACACACACACACACACACACAACTTACATGCATTGCACGGCAAAGCTCCTTTTTCCTCAAAAAAGCCTGTAATGCTGACAGGATGGTGACCCTGTCTCATCTCTTGGACATGGGATCTTGGGTTTAGCCTAATTGGGCTGTGTTTGGATATGAAGTGTATCTCAAGGTCAGGACACACACACCTATGCACATCGCACAGTCTTTGGCTCTGCGTTGCTGGTTTTGATCCATGTCACAGAAGATGTTCAGGTCCATTGAAATGGTTTGAACAGGAGCAGCAGCTAGCTAAAACATACATTCAAAGGCACGACAGAAAAGCACATATTTCCCTTAGACCTCCTTTTTGTGACTGTACGACGAGGCGTAGTTAGCATAGCTACATACTGTGGATGCGGTGCAGTGTGTTGCCGGTTGAAGGTTTTTTTTGTGGTGCTGCAGCAGGCGTTATGTCACGGCTCAAAGCAAAGAATTAATTTGGCTCTTTGGAGGCCTTCTCTGCTTCCCTTGATAGCTTCTCAAAACGAGGACAGCTGGTGAAGAAGGTCACTGAGTGCTGTATTTTAAGAAAGGCAGAAATCTGTGTGTGTGTGTGCGCATGTGGTTTGTTGACAGATGACAGGTCTTCAGAGATGAGAGACAGATTTAAAGCTGGCTGGATGACTGCTCCTGGTTGGTGTCCAAACAGAAACTGGACCACACACACACACACACACACACATATATATAAATGCACTATATGCATGCAACACATATTGCAAAAGTACATGCAGCAAAAGCACACATGCACACACTGAATAACAGGCAAACTGACACTTTTCTAACTGAGGAGTAAGTTTCACTGATGCTTTCACTCTGTTTCCTGTTCTCTAATCTCTTCACTGTCAAACTGATAAGATGTCAGATGGAAGGTGGTGATCATAAAGCCACAGATCGGAGGAATTGCAGCTCTAGCTGTCTGTTCCCTAATCCATCCATCTTTCTATCATTCCTTGAGATTTTTCATAACTTGAGCTGTCCCCTTGGTGAAAACAAAGTGCTGCCGTCATCGCTCAGCACCCCAACTCTAACAGACAGCCGTTGGTGTTCAATTCTGAGCTGTTGATTACATGCAGAGGACACACACGGACATGCACGCAGATAGACACATGCACACGTCTTCCTGAGAACCGCCTGGTGCCCCTCAGACTCCTCTGCCCCCTGCTCCCACCTCCCTCACATGTGCCAGGGTGTCATCAGATGGGAGAAAGATGACAGCTTTAATCAGAGGGTGTTTGTGCCCCAGCAGGCAGGGTAAAGGCAGGCTGCACATGTACATACACATACACACACACACACGGTGTGCAGACTGTCCCACCCCTAAGTAGGTCATGCGCAGTGCAGAGCAGGGAGAGAGAGACTGAGGGCTGTGGTGCATCTTTAGCCATCTGGTTGTCATGTGCTGGATGTCCGCTCTGTGAGACCCACAGAGAGAGTGAGAAAGAAAGAAAGAAGGAAAAAGAGAGAGAGAGAGCAAGAGAGAGAGAAAGAGGCATGTTCCAGAGAAGGTGACCTTAAGATGCTGTGCTTGGCGGGGGCTTTAGCAGGCTCTGCTGTACCACTCAAAACATTAGAGAGACACAAGTCAAGAGCGCCTTCATTTCACACAAAGACAGACAGCATCAAGTGCAGGAGCGATTAGTGTTATCTGGCTGATTGAGTCTGCACTTCACTCCAGTTTGGCATTTTCACTTTTCAGTGTACACGCTTTCATTTTCACAACATAGTTAAGGTTTTATACCTGCATTTTACTACAAAGACGGGTAACAGTGGTATATACAGGTGACGAAATGGAAAAAGAACCTGTGGATTTCCGTGGAGTTACACTGAATGTTAACTGTGCATGAATTTCCATACAGATATGCATTGTACACGGTGAAAATGCTTTGCTAAAATTAGATAACCCTAAGTTAAGACAACTTGGCAACAGACTGTGAAACTGAGGTACTGAACTACTGATAAGCAGACGGTTATTTTACAACATAATTTCAACAGCCTTCAACGGGCTTTGACAGTGCTCATCAGTAAACGTCACATTTTCAGCGTGCAGTTCTGCTCACGACGTTTACCATTTGAGCTGTAGTCTCACAAAAGCTAGATCTGTTATAATTAGGGGAGATCTACTTTTACCTGAGGTTTGTGTGATACTAAAACAACACTTTTTCAGTACCTTAGTTTTGGTATTATGAACATGTTTTTAACCATTTTTTTTATTTAACAAAAAATGCCAAACTGCTCAATTCAACAGTATTAAATACAGAGTACAAAGTAAAATATAGTCTCAAGTTGAAAACATTTCCTGATTTAGATCAGGAAGTATCTGATCTAAAGATAAGTAAACACACTTAAGAACGTTCAATGCCAAATTTTGACACTTGACAGTTTTTTGATACTCGACACTATGGACAAAAACTGTTGAGGTTTGATACCCATCCCACACTCATACATACATATATAATCATAATCCACATATTCTAACATCTAATTCACAGTAGTTCATTAAAGTGCTGTGAAGGCAAGTACTTCGTAGCAATCAGGTTTTTTCATTTTGCTATGCAGTACTCTCAGATGAAATGGATGTGCCATCTCATAAACTGAAGTGGAGAGGGCAGAAAATTGGAAAGTCAAGAGAGCAGGATGGCAGTCATTGACCTTCATTCTATCCCCTCTCATCACTTTTTCTTGAATATTCTTGTGAATATTTCTTGAACGACTCAGGGCTTCTCTCTGCCACCTGTGAATTTTGTGGTCCACTGTATTAATTGGAGACTAGCTGTAGATGAATTCATCTTGGATGATTTTTTTTCCATGATGCAATTTCTAGTAAGATTGTTTTTTGTTCACTTTTGAGTTGGAAGTTGGATGTGAGTCTGAAGTGGGCCCTCATTCGAATAACATAGGCCTCTCAGACAAAATATGGATCCCAGATAAATCTTCTCAGAACTCGCAGGTATTTTCGATCCCTCATAATGCTGACGTGACTGTATTGAGCTGTGAGTCTCTGACACCATTCATCTTAGCAGCTTTTCTTTTAATTACTGCTCTCCCGTGGGAGCCAGCCGGGTAGTTAAACAGAGAAATCAGCATTACAGCAATTATTGGCTCACAATGAAATGAATACAATCTTGTCATCTGTAATCATTGGGGGCGTCTATGCCTGGGAGAAAACAGCTTCTCCTTTCTGTTACAGTGAGGGGAGGGAGTGTAATAGTATTCGGATGCAGAGGGGATCCTGGTCTACCTCAGCGGACCAAGGTACCTATTCAGTGCCAGGGTTCAAGGCCATCTATGATCTATTGCTTTGTCTCCTATCTTTCTTTTCAGTCTGTACTGTGAGGTGTGAGGTGCTGTGTGCTGTATGGAATACAGCAGAATTACAGTGATTGTTGGAAATCTTGAAGCTGCTGTAATCAATATTTTTATATTAACGATGGGTCACATGACTACGTGTAACGTGAAAGGGGGAAGGGTATTATGCAACTCTGCAGTTCCCTTCAGCTCTCAAGAGTGTTCAAGCATCTTTCAGCTCATTGTTTTGGTTTTCTGCCTCACAACAACCAAACCAACTGTTTGGTTCACCGTCATCGCTCTCATCAGAGTCATTTCCAGACACAGCAGGCAGCTGTTTTCAGAAAAAAAGCTTTGATAAACACACTGTACGCTACCTGCTTAGCAAGCAGACAAAGTTAGCGACAAGCTGGTGAGCATAGTGGAGCATTTAGCAGCTAAAGAGTCAGATATTTCCCTCAAGAGGTGGTGGAAACCAAAACAGAGCTAAAATAAAAGTAAGTAAAAAAAATGGGAAAAAAAGAATGCTAATGTTGCTCACAGGTACCCTTTGGACTTTTTGAACACTAGTAGCACCATGGAGCAATGTTTTGTTTGTATTGTGCATGCACATGAGGATGCACCCCAGTCCCAATTATTGCCGCCAGCTGTTTCATTGATCAGCAGTTGCCGGCGGTGACGCTCATGATTTGAGCCGTGAAAAGCCATGCCGGGAAAGGCAGGGAATAAGAAGACTGCTAGCAAGTAAAGATAGATATGAACAATATTGGATTTAAAATATTTTTAAT
Source organism: Oplegnathus fasciatus (assembly GCA_003416845.1). NCBI lineage: Eukaryota > Metazoa > Chordata > Actinopteri > Centrarchiformes > Oplegnathidae > Oplegnathus > Oplegnathus fasciatus. Next base: position 107,584 of record NTHP01000119.1, on the reverse strand, counting down.
AATCAACTCTGCAAATGTTTTATGAGGAAGGAAATTCACTTGACACATCTGTTGCGTTATGCATTTTGGTAAGACACACTGAATATAAACATAACTCTGTGCAAGAAAACTTCACAGGGCACGATTAATTTAGTCTAGTTTCCAAAGCATACCCCAAATTGGTGGGATTTATGTATGCCGGAAAAGTCATGTGATCATGCTTCAGATATAGTCTTACACATTCAGACCTGGGTGCTTCCCAGTATAACCACTATCCTCTACTGTTGGCTGTTGAGCGGCTAAACTGAAATGGGTGATAGTTAAGAGTCTTGCTCAGGGGAACATCAGCAGTACTGTAGCTTGGGAACCTGGGGAAAGAATGACTCACAACCTCCACAGGGATTTTGATGTTCTTGTCATAAGCTTCTTGGCTGATGTGTATGTTCTTCCTCCACAGCTACAGAGCGATCTGGACCAGGAGTACCAGGACAAGTTCCGCCGGCTACCCGTGGAGATCCAAGAGTTTGTTCAGGACAGCAGCAAGGCCAAGCTTAGCGACGATGGTGTCCATGGAAACCTTGTTGCCTCCTCAACAGCAGAGAAGCTCAACCACAAGGCGTCGCAGTCAGAGGACGACACAGAGGAGGGCTCGTCGGAACGAGTCTACGACACGCCCCTTTAGAGATTTAACCTCGGCGCTTTGCTTCACACTGGGACACTGATTGGTGGATGTGTTTGTGACCACAGATCTAGGATGAGACTGCCCCAACTTTGGTCCTAATTTTAACCAATGGGAGGATTAGATCAAATCTGAGCCTGAATTGGTGAGTAGAGGTCCTCTCTGCGTAGAGTGCAGTCTTGTCTGGAAAACCGTTTCATATAAATAGTAACTTTTTGTGTATTTATATGTTACCTTTATGTTGTCGTCTCTTTGGGTACGGCCACAGGATGTGTTACAAAGCACTAACTATTTGCAGGAAATAACTTACTTGAACTATTGCACAGAGAGAGTAGTTTCTTTTTATTCTTTTTTTATTATCATGATATCGACAGTAGTGGTGGTCAGTGAGGTGTGTGGTGCCAAGGTTTTGAATTCACTTCAGTGAACAGTGGACATTGTCATTTAAGTGGAGTCAACTTGTACTGTAAAGAAACCACTGCATATTCAGCCTTTAAAGCTTCCATCTTTATAAGATTTAGATTCACCCTTACATATTTGCACTGAAGGCTCACAACGTAACTATGTAACTCTTTTACTTTAACCCAGAGGCACTGGTGGCTTGCTGGTTCTCCATTTTGTTCTCACAGAACTAAGCCTATGTGTTGCTGCTACTTTGTTTTAAAACCCATCCTTTTTTAACTATTTTTTTGGTTTGTATGATATTCAGCAGTGCTCTTTTTTTTTGTTTGTTTGGCTAGTTTTTAACAAGTTTGCGTTGTTTGTGGGCAATTCTGCCAAGAGAGGAAGTGAAGGGAAAGTGTGTTGTACAGTATCTGCATGTATTTGAACAACTGTAAATGTTACAGTAGCTCTGTAGCAGAGATGTTTATTAAATGTAAATCTATTTTCTCTGAAACATTTCAACTAAACCTGCAAAACGGTGTGGACCCAGTGTGGCTTGATACATCACTGTGGCGTACGCTGAACAGGACTAAAATAAGTAACAACACATCCTTTTCTTAGATCCAACAGTAGCTGGCTCAAGTTAACAGGTTACACATTGTATTCTTTGCTCCCTTGAACTAAAACAGTCAAACCAGGATATTCAAACAGAAGAAGAGGATCCTGCTGTAGTTTTATAGAAGTGGCCTTCCTCTTAACTGCTTCACTGTGTACCTACAGGGGACTGTGTGTGCAGTTCCCCAGTACACAGAGCAGATGCCCGGGACCACAGGAAATATGTATGTCGCCCACTGGCATTATTTTCAATCTTCAACCAAAATTGGAAGCTGTAGTTTGAAGTGGGGAATAGTTCAGTTATTTTTAAACAAACCCCAAACGCTCAGTTTATATCTGTAAAACACCAGCGTTAACATGATCTAATGAATAACTGGACTATTTCCTCTTTAACCAAGAAACTGTGCCCATTCAGTAACCATTAGGAAGTGTTTTTGACTTCCCAGCTGTCCAGTGCCATTTAACTCACGGGTCATTTGATATCAAATCATATTTCAGCTGAAAAAAAAAAAAAAAGTTGAAAGTGAAGGATTACCTGACATGTAAGTACAAACTACTTTTTAAAAAGATGATATTGATGTGAGAGTCCTGTGCCTTTGAATAGGTTTGCCTTGTTTGATGTTGAATGTGTGAAATGCATCATTGTTTAAATTGCCATTATATTATATTATATGAAGCTGTCTGATATTGAATAGACCGTGTGCACTTTTAAGTACAGTACCACTACTGAGTAATGCTTGTGATGAGCAGTATTTGACATGTGTCTCATAAGAAACCCGAGACATCCTTCTTTTTTGTCTTGAACCACTTTATTTAACAGTCCCCCCCCCTTCTCATCGACTTACGTGTATGCACTCTGGAAATGTAAATGTATGTATGACATAAAGGATAAAACATGAAATTGATAAAAAAATATAGTGTAAAGGGAATTTGCCTGTAATTAAAATAAATGTGGCTATTATTGTACTTTTCTGGAGTGGAGTTGTGTGTCTTTTGATTTGTCATTGATCAACCTAAAATTGTTTTCATTTTTATTTTTGCATCTTAAACTTTTGTGTCTGTGTATGTAATATATTTTTAGAATTTGTCTTTATTTTCTTAGTTTTTCCATCACCCTGTTGTATTGAATTGTCACAGTTCCTCAGTAGGTCTATTGCCTTATCATTTTTTTTATCCCGTGCTTAATTGCGGGTTGTGTTTGCATTTTGTTTGCCTTAAAATGTGCCATTGTCTTGTCATGCTTCATTATTTTACTTGAAACAGAGATTTCAATGTGAACCCACAGTCTTTGTAACACAGCAAAGACTGGACAATAATGGTGGAGAAAGAGAACAAGAGTCAAATGGAGAAGACTGAAAACGTGCTGTTGATAAAATGGTGCATTACAAGAAAGCAGGCCACATGTGAAACAATGAAACCCAGCTTTAGAGAGTGTGTGGCAGCATCTGTGGGGGCGACTGGGCATGTGTGTGCTGTGTGTATGTAGGTGAGTGTGTATGTATGGTATGTATGTCACATTCAGGGGCAGGGGGAAGTGGGGGGGAAAGCCTTGATGACCTACTTCCTATCATCTCCTAGGTAACAATATCTTTGATACAAGACCTAAGAGGAACATGAATCTGAGCACTTCCGTGACTGAATCATTGATTGCCACCTGAAGACTGAGAAGCACTGAAATCATACAGAATTGTTAGTATTGTTGAAGGACAACACTTCCTGTATGAGTCATCCAAATCTGCTTTGATATTGGTCACTATGCACGAACATAGTGTGGATTTTAGTCTGGCAATGCAAGACCACTTGTGTCATAACTAAACAAGTGAAAACATACAGTATGTGCACATGCATGTACATGTTTGAGTTACATATCTTGTGCCTAAAAAGTCAAATGAGTCAGTTTATTTTGGGTTAAAAATCCACTCTGTTGCATTTCACATTAAATGTCATCAGACTGTGGAAGGGAATATTGCACCGAGTATGTCTGCTGTCGCTATTTTGCTTTGAGCATGACCAGTGATAACACATTTTCGAACAAAGCGTGTTACTCATTGTGTGAGTGTGCCTGTTGTTTTCTGTGTAAAAGCATAGTATGTGTGTAGCCATCTGTGCGTGCGTCCTCACAGCTTGCGTCCATGTGCTTTTAGAGTGTGATTTTTTTAGCTGTGTGCTGCTGGTGTGTGTGTTTTTCCGGACTACATAAACACTGTGTCCTTCTCAGTCTCAGCCTCCTCAGCAGAATCCCAACAGGCAACAGGAGATAAGACAAGCCTGGTCGCCCATAACAACCACTGTGACCATTCAGAGGCCGCCATGCATACCGCCAACTAGGAAGTGAGCTAATTAACCCCAAGTTCAGGACGGAAGGAGGGCGGCTTTTTAATAAGATTCTCTGGGTTATATAAACAGTGACGCCCTTCCAAACTCCCAGGAATATTATCACCCTGCGTCTGTCCATCTGCTGCGGGTATGAGGAGGAGGAGGAGGTGTCCTGTAACTGGGCTTTAATGAGGCACACCAGGACAGCAGAAGAGGAGAGGACCACAGGGTGCTGCTTGGAAGGTACACTAAGCAGACACACACATACACAGATAGACACATGGAGACACTAACAGACCTGCTGTAGTACTACAGTACATGAAGGGATCTTCACTGACTACTTTCAGTCCTTGGCCTTAAATCTAATCCAAGCCCTCTCCACTTTGCTTTACATGTCCTAATCTAAACCTAATGTAAATCTAATCCAGCCTTAATCCAAAACCAAAGACATATCCCTAAAGTAATGCCAACATTAAACCTTATCATAATCTATTCTGAATCCAATTCTGATTGTAATTCTAACATTATCCATAAGACCATGTCCTAACACCTAAAATGTCCTCTTTAGAGGGATGAGGAAAAGCACAGTGCCCTTGTTTTGGAGGACTTTCTTAGTGCTCTTTCTTTTTTTTTAGACAAATTAAGTCTTAATAAGCGTAAAAATGCAAGAACATGCACTGTATCAGAGGGATTTTCCTTCTAATATTACAGCAGGTTTAGTCTGCTTTTGTATTCTGTGGCACAAGAAATGGGAAACAATGCAGTGGTTGACTTTTAAAGGGGTACTCCACCGATTTTTACAAGTGGACATCAGTTTACCCGTCGTTGGGGGTACCACTTAGCCAGTGAAAACAGTTGTATAGTTTCTTCTGTGGCTCTGGAGGAACTTTCTAAAGTCTGAGAAAATATTTTGGGTAGGTTTGGAGAAATTTTTAACACAAAGCAAGCGTTGAGTGCATTTGTGCTTTCACCTGGCAGGGTGTAATGAAACACACTATTGAATTGCATTATGGGAATTGTAGGATCCAGCATTTTTGGAGCTTGATCCAT
>NTHP01000119.1:92237-102453 GCA_003416845.1 Oplegnathus fasciatus | reverse complement strand
TGAGCAGTACTAAATTACTGGAATAGCCCTTTAAAGAAAAATGCCTCACCATTTTCCACAGAAAGAAGACAATGCATTTCAAGTAACTATAGCCCCCCCATAGACCACTATCTTCCCATTTTTCACCAGCAGTTATATTTAATGTGTCCATCCTGTTGCTGATTTACACCAAAATCTGTCACAGCAAACGTTATATGGCAATGAAAAATTGGTAAAATGCATTATAGATTATGGGTAAACTTTTTCCTCTTATAATTGACTTCATTTTGATTCATCTTAACATAATTTTGGTTATGAATTAACGTCATAAAGACATAAAAACTTGGTAAACTCTCTATTTCATATTTTTAAAAATCCTCTGTCACATCACTGCAATAGGACTGATATTACATGAAGTGATGCCATAGATAGAAATAAAAAAAAGTGCAATAAAGTGACTACTGAGCGCCTCAGAGTCGGTCACACGATAGGAAAAAGAGAGCAGCATTACAGCGACTTTACAAAGGGAGGAGGGGGAGGCAGTGTTTGTCTTTATCGACGCATGGCGGCTACAGTAGTCAGCTGTTAGAAAAGCAGGGAGGAGCTGGATCTGGTTCTGCTGGATGACTCACTCTGTCAACCAGAGGCACACTCATTCACTCTTTCGCGCACGCTCTCACCCACACACACACACACACACACACACGTGCACGCGCAGGCACGTTTGGCGAGGTGTGGGGGGGGTGGGGGCGCGCGCTGCCTAGCTGAAGAGGGGTTCCTAATCAAAGCGCATCAGGGCCGTTGATTCTCCACTGGAGGGCGAGTGGTACAAGAGCACCGGGACACTCCGGCAGCAGTGAGACAGAGCAGACAGTCGGAGGGAGACGGGATAGAGCAGCAGCGGCTGGAAGACACAGACAGGCAGCCACACAGAGAGAAAACCCCGACCCGGACTCTGCAAAGCATCATTTCTTTCCGCCGTCGGATTAAACCCGTCCCCGTCTCCAGCACCGAAATCACGTAAGAAACAAACATAAATGTCTCATAGCTGCTAACGGAATATTCAGAGTTACTGTGCCGACTGCTCCGTTAAACGCAGGCTAAGACTGTGTTGGATTCAGTGTGTTAGTTTGGCTGTTAGGCGGATGCTGTCGAGACAGGACCTTTCATTTAAACTCCATCACGCTAGCTTCCAGAGGCTCACTCCAAATCCTGCTCCTCATTCAGACATCACACATCCTCCCGCTGCCTCACTCTGTCTCTCTGTCACACACACACACACACACACACACACACAGCTGGAGACAGTAGCCTTTGCTAGCTAGCTAGCCAGACGCATTAAAATGGACCTTTAGCAATTTGATAACGAATTTACTTTAGCTTTGCTCGGCGCGGTGGCTTCTCTTGCAGGTAAATACGATGCAACAGAGAGCCGCCGGGGCTTGGAAACTTGATGAAACGCGGGGGTTATTGATGTGTCCAACGGCTGGGAGGCTAGCCAGTGGAGCTAGCTGTAGCGGGACAGATAAGAAGCCAGCCGGCCGATGACAGGCACAGTGCACGCTGCACAGTGGCCATAAAAGTCAGCGAACAAACCGACATAGCCTGGCTTTTTATGTCCTATATTTACACAGATGTGTGAACATTGTGGTTTGCTGCACTGTGATATTCGCATCCCATTGACCTGCCAAAGAATCTTTATATAATGTTAATTTAATCTGTTGAACTGGTGCATCCAAAGACTGCTGCTGCTAGTCGGGTAGGCAGCTAAGTGAATCTGGGACCTGCAGCTACCATGCATACGTCCCAGACTGCAAGGTGTCATTGATTCACTGTCAGGGCAACCAGAAAGCACTAGTTCCTGACAAAATAAGTGTTTATTTTGTGTCTTTTTAAGTCTTATCTTCAATGCCATATCAATGTTTGACCAATGAGCAGTAAGATATTAAAATAGTATCATATTTTGGTGTTATATCCACCAAAATGTATGTTCGTTTGCATCAAATGAATGAGTGAAAATAATGCTGAATATTAGATTTCAGTGTTGACACCTTGACATTGATTCTAGGTTAAATCAATGTCAGGTTACTGTCTGGAACTTCTCATCCATCTCTGTTGAGGGGAAGATATAGTATAAAGTGGCTTTCTTTGATGCCAGTACAAGTGACAGCGTTGCTGAATTTGACATGGAGTCAGACAGCAGGTTTCTATTTTCAAAACCTGTTTTATCACACACACCCAGAAGGTAGAGAGTGTTATTTGTTCAGGAATAACCTGTGGGCTTATTTGCAGTGCAAATAGCTCCTAATGTATGATTTTGTTCAAGGTTTCGTTCAGCTTGGCAGCCTTTAAAATTAATTGATGAATGGGTGTAGATGGTGTCTTAACAAACTTGTTGCATCTGCTGTTCCACCTGTTCACACCGACTTGCCCTGTCCACTTGTACATTATGCACCGTATTTGCAGAGGAACCCTATGTTCTCCTTGTAAAATGCAGCACAGGTGTATTACAGTTTATGCTAAATGTTGTTTGGCCACTATATCTAATCTCAACAGGCTTTTGGTCAGGGACCGCAGTGTGTGTCATTGTCTATTGTAAAATTACAGAAGGTCGTCCCCCACCCCACCTCCCGAAGTGTGTCCTCTGCTGCCCATGAAAGATCGCAACTATTATGCAAAGAAAAACAAATTCTGCTCTGGCTTATTGACATTGCCGCGTAAACGTTTCACTGGTGATTACAGAGGCAAACATTACCCTCCCTCACCCAATAACAATCCCTTACCTGTGGCTTAAACCCAGACTGTGAGGCATTTTGATGAATAGAGGTGGACTAAGAAGCTTAAAGGCTAACTGAGGGTGTGCAGGTGTTTTATTATTTTCTTTTTTTGGACCAGATGACATTGTAAGTGCTATATCTTTGGTGCACTCAGTGGTCAGTGCCTTTGATGGAACTGTTCGCTTATTTTCAGGAGGCGCTGCACGGTGCAGTGCTATCCTGCTGTATGTTTATTTGGTAATAGGATGGCTGCATGATTAGGGCTTTAATGGTAATCCCTATTTTTTTTGTAAATACTGTACTGTGATCATGATTATCACCCGCTATTATTAGTTGTTGGAACAAAACTGACTGCACTTTTTGCATCTATGCTCTCCTTTTCATTATCATGCTGGAAAACAACCATTATTACATTCCAAATTTAATGTCATTTTGGTATTGCTGATGCTCTGTGATATTCCTATGAGAATTTGTAGATTTTGTGAGCGCTGACTGTCCCACTTTTGAGAGTTTGCCTGGATAATGTTGATACCCATTTAGCTTTAAGAAATTAATTTTTTTCCTCAAACTTGCCAGTTCCCCTCTGACAGATGTAACCGCATACACGGTGGGCTTGGTTGCTGTTTTGTTCTAAACTAAGTGAAATCACCCTAGCGTGTCCAGCTTGAAATGTATTGCATGTAAGTGTGCAATGCAGGCGGTGGGGGTGCGATCCAATTTACTGTTCAGAATTGGATGGATTGAAGGTGCATTGCAGTATTTTTTCGATATCTCTTTGCAGACAGACTAACAATATCTTCGGTTTGAGTCACAGAGGGGCTAACAGCAAAACTAGATTTCAACTGTTGGATGAAAAGACAGCACATAATGGGGAAGTAGGAAAGTAAAACATCTCTTAAAGTCCTGGCACACACATGCCAAGTCTAGAATTTATTACAGTTTACAAATGTGACCTATGTTGCAGCCATAGACACAGTATTAGGTTGATTGGGCCATGAACTGTGTCTAAGGCACACACATACCCAGTGTTATCTTTTTGCATGCTTTTATTTCTATGGAGAGCCTGAATGTAGCTGTAGGGTTTGGTCCAAAAGGCAATGAAGTGAGAAAATTTCTTTTTCTCTGTTTTTATGTTTTCACAGTGGCATGCTTGCCAGCATCATATTGAATTGCTCCAAGGTTAGAGGTTTATTCTAGTGGGATTTAAGTTGGAATCCATCCCTCTGCCTTCCAATTTACTGTACATCTCGACTGCTTGTTTTTCTTTTGTGAAGGCTGGCGTGCTCCCTCCCTCGTTTCCTCTCTTATTTATTTTGCGCTGCTTCTTGTTATAATTAGGAGGGTCTGGTCTTGATTAGCTTGGCTGTCTCCAGTTCCATCCCTTTGTTTTGATGGGGCTATCAGGTTTTTTTTTTATCACAGCGCAGTTTCTTCTCACAGCAGTCTTGACAAAGCTGTCAGTCATCCTCATGGATGTTTTAAGGCCTCACAGAGAGATCTATGAATGTGGAAGTGCAGACAGCCAGCCAGATGGATTGATAGGCCAACAGACAAGCAGCCTGGTGCACCAACTGACAGGCCTAGTGTTGTGGTAGTATGTCGAAAACATGTTGAATCACAGCCGTCGACATGTCTGCCCTTAATGCTAAAGTCTAACGAGCTAAAGCTGTTGTAAAGTTTTTTGTCCATATAGTGATTTACTTTATGTTTTCCTTGGCGGGGGAGTCACGGGCAGCGGTATGTGCTCGTCTCTCTGTGTGGTTCATCTAAGCTCCTGCTCTTCCTACTGTATAGCAGGGTTTTAGACCTCAGCCAAATAAGTCCAGATTCAGGCCTCTGTGATTTATGAAATTCTCTCCCCTTCTTACCGTATGTCCTTTTTTGTCTCTGCAGGCCAAGACATGAGCTTCTCCCGCTGAACGTTATTGATGCTGAACTGGTGAGTTTTGGGGTTCTTCACTGCCAGTGGTCACTGCAACAATACACATTACTTTTCCTTGTGTTATTTTTATTCTGTCCCAGTTAGGTTTTGTCCAACAGCACTGCTGGCTAATACCATCTGGTAGCAATTGATGAAAAGGCCCTGTTCCCAGCATTTAGTATAACACAGGCTACCTCTTCAATATTAGTTTTGTCTCTCCAGGGCACCTGGTTCATGATTGAATATTAATGACTTAGTCTGCATTAAGTGTATTGATTAAAGTGTATGCATAATGTGTATGAAACATATGGCCTCATCCTGCCTGTAGGCCTACCTGACAAGTTATGTAATCTGGATGTCTCAGTGTGTAATCTAATGTGCTCCGGGATGCACAAAAAAAACAAGGGGGGAAAACAAAAAACAACACCCGTCAAGAAGATGAGGAATGATAAGGATTTTCCTGCCATCTAATGTTTAGCGCACATATCCATCTTATTTTGCCTGTTTGCCCCTCTGTCGTTAAGGTCTCATCAGAGAATACAGATGCTTTTTCCTTCAAAGTGTTCAACATTGCAAACAAGTTGTATTGAGAGCTGGAAACGAGTGACATTTTATTGGATTTGTACTGAATGATGAAAGCAAGAAGCCTCATTTTTCACCGTATCTTTCATACAACACTGATGCGCAGCGTTCGCCGATCCGCAGCCAGACATCACTCATTGATAAGCAGGTTGCGTGGCTGCTGCTGCTGCTGCTGCTGCTGCTGCTGTGTGCTCCCTCATGCCAAGCTAGAAACTGTAATGGGGCTGAGAGGTGATTGCTCTCCGTAATATGTTCTGTATTAATGATGTGATGTGTAGCATGAAGGCTGTCTGTTGGCCGGGCCTGATTAATTTACAGATGCTTTAAGCTTTATTTTTATTGGAGAGGAGGTATACATTTTCATCATTATATTTGCTTCGTTGCAAGTACCCTGTAAGTATTTAAAGGTGTAGTCTACAATTCTAATCCAAAGCAGTTTTTGTCAAATTCAGTGAATATCTCCTCGTGGTCCGCTAGCTTTCCGTTCTGTGTGTGCGCTGAAAAAAAAGTCTGGTGTTCATACACAGGCCTGCTCTGTGAACGGGAAATGAACAGAGCGACTCGGGTGGAGCCACCAACCCAGGTCGTCAAATACCGACGCTTTAGCCGCGTTTCCACTAAACACTTCGGTATAATATGTCACAACTCGTGTTCGAGCACAGGACAAACTAATGCTGTGAGTTACTTGTGCGAGTTTGAGGGAGCACTGTAAGTTTTTGTTTGGCTGTTAGAGTTCAAACATCAACAACCTCGTATCGTAGACTACACCTTTAAGTTGTGCATTAAGATGTTCAAAATCAACATAAAATATGCTATATGATTTATTTCCTGTCGAATTCACCAGCTCACTCTGACTGTGTGTTCACACCAAACGCGAAGCGAATTTTTCGCGCGAGGAAATTACATACAAAGTCAATGCAAAGATGCGAATTGATTGATTGATTTCTCGCTTGAGTTGAAATTTTTCAACTNTAATATGTCACAACTCGTGCTCGTGCACAGGACAAACTAATGCTGTGCGTTACTCGCGCGAGTTTGAAGGAGCACTGAAGGGAGGGGTGTGTTTGTTTGGCTGTTCAAATATCAACAAGCTTTCTCCAGAATCGTAGACTACACCTTTAAGCGTATTACTTACGACGATGAATAGGAAAATAGAACTATAATACAGTCGGGGTGGAGCTATTATTGTTTTTAAAAACAAAAGATGATCGAATTCGATTTAGAAAGGGTAACGCAAGTCTAGTTTAATAGTTTGAATCCTAAAAGTGAGCAACCTGCAAGAACATTAACATAATGAATATATATATAATGAACAAGCATCAGTACAATGACAAAAATAAGGCATATGAGACTTTAACATCCTTAACTATTTTCAAAACATAAAGCATCACGTACTGTATAGACAGATTTCACACGCTCTTAATTCATAAATATGGTATATATCTGAGATTATTTTGCTGACTTTTGAAATGTCAAAGCCACTACTACTTCTGCTACTTCCTTGATAGAACCGGAGCTGATATATTTTGTATGTATTAATATTAAATTTCACTGCACTCTGCAGTGATACTGTATGTGCTGAGAGAAGAAATGGATAATTCAACATCTCTTTAAGAAAAATCCAACGGTAGCTACACTTGTAACTTAAATTCGTTATTCCCCTGAATATATTTTTAGTACAATGTCTTTCTCTTCTCACTGTAAGCTTATTTATTTTAGCCTATTTTCGGTCATCACTGTGATCTACAGACGGGTGACAAATTAAAGGAAAAACCTGAATCTTTGCCCCCTACAGTGAGGAGATCCGGTGGCTCTGTTGTGCTGTAGGGGGCATTTTGCTGGCATGGTTTGGCAGGAAAATGGCGTGTAGAATCAATGCCAAGGCGCATTGAAGCTGTTCTGGCGGCACGTGGTGGCCCAACACCCTACTAAGACACTTTATGTTGGTTTTTCCTTTAATCTGTCACCCGTCTGTATGGTTCCCACATACCACAGGACTCTTACACATTTGTTTGTAAATATCAACCATGTGTATATGACTTTTCACATTACCAGGTCATTGGTCCTGACCAAGCCTTTGATCAGGGGCTCCCCTTTTGTTTGGATTTGTAAAACATATTACTTGGCCCAAAATACTCAAGTGGTTCTCAAGCCTAGGACCAGTTCAGTTGAAGAGAAAGCAAGCACCGTAACACTCGCTGGCAGTTTTTCCATTTTGTCCTAATGTGGCTGCATGTTAGCAAAGGTATGAGTTCCTCTCTGTGTAGTCAATGAGGGATAAAATGGCTCACAATAGACACGGTTCATGTTTCGCAGTTTTGTGGTCATGGTTCAGTTTATTCCAACACGTATTTGGTACAGCAGGGAACGTGCATTTGATCACATTAAGGTGGCTTCTTATGTAGTCGGTGAGAACATACGAAGTCATAAAAATATTATTAAATAATGTAGCCTAAATGCATCACAGTGACGCAAAACTCGGGTCACCAATGTCGGTTGGATTGCATTTGATATAAATTCCTTTGAGCAATAAGAGTGCCTATCAGTGTTTTATGTAATAGAGCATTCCTGCAGTAAATTGACACCTCTGTGTGTTATGACAAAGAATCATTGAGCTCATTGTTCCTTCATATAAAAAACAGACAGAAGTGATAATAAAGGACATCAGGCTCATCCAGTGTTAGATTCAGTGGTGCCTGTGATGTAGCACCTCCATCAGATCCTTCCGAATGGTGAAAACACAAATGCTATTAGCAGCAGCAGCAGTCATGCATCAACTACGCCTGCACTAGCAGTGGTGTCAGCAGCGGCAGAGTCAACATACCTAAATCAATTCCTACTGTAAGTGTTTGCATGCAGGGATCCAGCACCCTGAAACGCTGTCCTACCCTCAGCTGCATTTTCAGACCTTGACATTCATTGAAAATATGGATGTGACTCACTGTCACTTGAGGCTGCATCCAGGCAAAGTAGGTGTCACTTTCAGAGGAACTGCGTCTTTAAATATAATCCAGAAGTAGAAAGAAAATGGCCCCTCTTAAATGGCAAAACCAGACCAGTTTCATGTTCTTCTAAATGTGCTGAAACAGCTTGTTTGATAATGTAAAAAGTGAAGGAAGAGAGATGTTTTGAATCATTGTAACATTTCTGATTGAATCTTTGTGCAATTTAGTTTAAGAGTATATCTTCAAGGACTATATGACTAGTTGTGATAAAAAGTTAGAATGTCTACATCTACGTAAGCCACACGACTAGATTAATTCAGGCTTAGTTACATTTTTTGTCATCAAATAACATAGTCTTTTTAGGTTAAAGATTACTCAGGGTGAGCACTTGCATTGAAAACCTTCAAAGATACTACATGAAACACTTTATTATCATGGATGCTCAGTTCTACAGGCCTGTGACACTGCTGAAAGGCTCAGTAAATCCCAGCATCGCCCTCTGCTCTCTGCACTGATAAACTCAACTCCATCAGTCCCAGCTTCAAATACAACATAAGTGATCAAAACCTGGCCTCAACCCTTACTGGTCCAGATGTTGCAGATTAATATGCGAGCACAGTGTTTGCTGCTTAAAGAAAGCGAGAGATCAATGATGAGAGAGTGCGTCTTCACTACAAGGGTAAGTGTGGCTGGAGGGTGAATATAATGACAGGGGTATTCTCTGCAGACTCTCAGCCAGCAGCAGCAGAGAGAGAGAGAGAGAGAGAGAGATGGAGAGCGAAAGGCAAAGCGGACAGAAAGAGAGGGAGCCGCTTACTCTCACACCAACTGATGGGAGCTGCCGTCATCAAGTCAATATTTACTCTTTCTTAACAAAGAAATTGGCAGCATTAGCTTAGCTGATTCAGTAGCAGGCAGCAGGAGCATCCTGGTTTGCGTGAAAGAGGCTTCAAAGAGTAAAAACACAACACTTCAGTGATAATAATTGTAGCTCGGCTACACGCGTGGCTCTAAAAATACATTGGAACTGAACAGGAGAGCTATTACCCACCCATACACTCTTTGATTTTTCCCTCCTTCCATCCCCCCTTCTCCTTTTTAAATGCACACACGCTCGCAGTGTGCACATTCACTTTACCCATGGCTCAATCCACTTTGGGGATACATGTGAACGCAATTTGCACTTCCAATTAAACTGTCGACCTTCGCTCCAGAATGCAAAACTTGATTTTGTACCATCCTCTCCTGGATAGCTATTATTACCCAGCCAGCCCAATAATAGAGAGAATAGAGCTTTACAATACACTGACGAAGATCATTGAAGTCAGCAAAATAATTAGTACTTTTATCACACTGTCAATATTTGAGGGGGTAAATTAAGGAACCTTTAGAGACACTTAACTATTGATTGATTTTTGGTATGTATTGATTTATTTGTTTGTGTGACACAAAGAGACCAAACCAAATCAAACCTGTTCTTTTGCTCACCAGAGATACCCTCTCTAATGTATAGCAGGTTGTGGTTTCCTACAATAAAGGCTTCGTTAGGCAGAGAAAAAAGAGAAAAGCAGTGCTGGTTGGGGGATGAGAAAACTGTTTTCAGATACATACATAATCATTTTTCCAGCAACATAAAACCAGTAAGCTCCAAATGTGTCAAATGCAAAGAGGTCTCAAGTAACCTCTTCAGTCGTGACGGTGTTTTCTAAAAAGAACCGCAGCATTTGTGTTTCAGAGGGGACGCAGCTCATTCACATTAAGATAGAGAAGCATTGTGGAAGAATAAGTTGAGACGCTGAAAACACAGCAGAATACTTTAGGCTAGGGTTAGCCTAAAGCGTCCTGCTGAGCCTCTGACACGGCTCCAACACATGACTCCCTGGCCAGATCAGATGACTAGATAAACAGCAGGAATGTTGCTTCTTCCTCTTTCTACAGCACTGCTCTTGTCTGTCTGGGAAAGGAGAGAGAGATGTTGTGTGTGTGTGTGTGTGTGTGTGTGTGTGTGTGTG
>NTHP01000119.1:62470-91596 GCA_003416845.1 Oplegnathus fasciatus | reverse complement strand
TGTGTGTGTGTGTGTGTGTGTGTGTGCACTGTGTGCCAAAAGAGCATCTTCAATCAGCCCACTACTGTACGAGATAACAAGTCCAAGCAATTATGTAACATTTAGCAGCTGAGCTTATCATTTATCCTGCTCAGCTAAGTTGAAATGCAGAATACAGAGCACGGCACTATTGTCTCTACTTTATTATTGACTTGCATAATGTAATGGCTGTGAGGGAATTCCTGGTTTTATGCAGATATGCCTGAGTGGAACAGCATGAAGTATTTAATATGGGCCTAATTTATGTCTTTATTTGTTTTATATATTGAAAGACAAAGTGGATTTTAATGGTGTTTTTGTCTGGAGTTTACAGCTCCTAAAGTAAAAAAGGCTCCCTGAACTCTCAGACTGAGGGAAACAAACAAATTTTAAGCGGAGCATAAACACACAGTATAACAGACAAACAGTTCCCTCACATGGATTTCCGACCAGTGCCAGATATTTGTCAAAGGCCCCTGGCCATTTTTCATCAAACACTTCTTACATGTCATTTAAACAAACCTCAGGGCTTAGTACATGAATCTATTAGATGGCTATCATAACAAACTGTGGAAGTAATGTAAAGTTTAGAAAAGTGTCACAATGAAAGCACATCATAAGAGGAGTGTCGTAAATCTTACTCTGGCAAATGCTGGTAGACATTTTTTTTCCTAAATGACACAATTATTCCACATGAGGAAGAACAGGACATTTTTGTCTATATCACATATTATATACAGTTTTTCCAAGCTGCACTTGCTTAATCCTGATAGCAATTACTCAATGAAAACCCTTTCCAGCAGCTTCAACATGCATTGTATCCGTGCTCCGTTAGTGACTCAGGTCTCGTAGAAAGCAGTGAAGTTAAAGAACAGAAAACATCAGCTGGAATAAGTATGAATGAGAGGTGTAAAGTGGCAAGTCACCAAACACAATAGCTGTTGTGTGTGAGTTGATCATTTCACAACAAAGTTTGTCTTTCTTGGCTCAGTTAAAATTGACTCAGTCCTTTTTGTTTATGCAGCCCCCGCTGATGGAGATCCGTTATACAAGTTGCCAGAGTTTGAATCAACAATGAGAAGAAAGATTGTATGACTAATGTCAGTGTAGTACAACACACTGAAAGAAATAGTGTAGAAATAGTAGTAATTTTCAACTAAGGCCTTGAATTAAAAGGCATGCACTTCTTTATGTAAATATACTGGCAATTTTATATGTCACCGTCAGATTCAAGTTTGAATAAGCCGGCACGTCACTTTTCTGTAAAAGTCGGGACTGCAATCTTACGAGGTCAAGCCTCAGATCAGATCAGTCTATAAAAATATGTTTTTTTTATTGTTTTTGTTACTTAGAAAACTTGGAAGACCTTAGATCCCTGTCTCTAAAATTGAAACATTCTTCAATGCCACCTGCTTAGAGTATGAATATACAGCAAAACACTTAGAATTTCAATCCTGGTTAATTTGGCACAAACATAACATAAACACCCGTGGTTACTGTGGTAACAGCAAGTGTGGTTTGATACTACAGATCCTTGGGGCAGCTCTTTGTCAGAAATACAACAGAGGAGCAGCTGCTGTATGTGTTAACAGTGCAGCCAAACAAACTCAGGTTGTTTTAATAAAAATGTTGGCCAATGATAATTGCAACCGTGATCTGATTTCATGCTGCCCACACAAAAAAGCAGTTCCAGTGATTTCTTCAATAGACAGTAAAAACCGTCCCTTGTTTCGCCAGTTGAATGCTTCCGATGTTAAGCAGCGGCAGTAGGATATGTCGGGTTTGCATTAGCAGAAACTCAATACAGCTCTGATGGGAGTGAACAGTCAACAGTGAGGCTGATATCGAGGAAATGGATTACATGCATGCCTCGTTTCCTGTGAATCTCTTGTGCGTTGTTAGGTAATTTGAATTCAGCACTGGAATGGCGGACTCTGCCACTAGCAGTGAAAATTAATACACTGTATAGACAGGTAATTACAGACTGTAAATGCATCGAATGGCTATTGCTGAAAAAATGCCCACCATGAATCGTATAAAAAAACTTGGTTTGATTTCATGAGAATCGTAAGTATTAGCACGTGAGCAAATACGAATTACATGATGGTTGCAAACTAACATCAGCCTGTGAGAGAACAGTGAACACTTTTTTCTCTGTGTA
The DNA here is from genome assembly GCA_003416845.1 of Oplegnathus fasciatus. Taxonomy (NCBI): domain Eukaryota; kingdom Metazoa; phylum Chordata; class Actinopteri; order Centrarchiformes; family Oplegnathidae; genus Oplegnathus; species Oplegnathus fasciatus. The sequence goes on along the minus strand of NTHP01000119.1, from coordinate 89,417 downwards.
ATTATTTTCCATCTCACCGCTGTTCTCTTGCCGGGCTGCGCTCCCGCTCATGTACCAGATGCCAAATATCGTGCGTGAATTACAGCTGCATCTGTAATGATCAAGCCATGTTTGAGTAAAGTCATAATGGAATATTTATGTAACAACTTAACACTTAAGTTAGATAGATTTTACATATTACATGTCAGAAAAGGGCTAAAGTAACACTGAAGTGCTGCAAGTTCCTGCAGAAGCTTCGTCTATACAGTGTTCCATGTCATACCAGCACAAATTGTGCTGTATAACAGCTCTTAGCTGAGATTGTATGGTTTCCTATCATTGGTAGTAAGGGACATGTCCCTGTGACAGTGGCTCTGGATCCTGGACTCCATCACTGCTAATGTAATCCACTAATTAGCCAGCACATTGGTTGAAGGGGAGAAGTGCTCTCCCAGTGTGTGTGATGTGTGTGCAGAGAGAACCAGACCTAATTGTGTCCTTGTTAAAGACAGTCGTCCATCATTCTCCAAGGCAAAAGAAGTGATGTTCTCTCTGTGCTCTTTCTCTGACTCACTAAGTAGAAAAACTCTCCCTCTCACCTTTCCTCTCTGCCTGGATTTACTCTCTCTGGCTGCCTCTCTCTCGTTGGCCCTCAGGGAGCTGGCTCCTGACAGCATCACAGAGAAAAGGAAAAAATTGAAAAGTCAAAGTGTATGTGAAATGTTTTTATGCGTGTGCATCTCTCTCTTTGTCTGACTGCCTTTCTCTCCTCCTCCGTCATTCTCTGCTTCTCTCAGGACGCCTCTCCTTTTGTCTTTACCTCCTTTTTCAATTTCACCCACGTTTTACTGAGAAGACAGGAAGAAACAGTGTTGCTTCAAGTCTTTCATTCCATTCAAGCCAGTGCTAGTCTTTTGGTCTTTTGGTTGGTCGTTTTTTGTATATCTTAACATTAAATAAATAAATCACGTATTTTATTGGAGCCACTTGCGTGTAACATATTTAGACAGGGTAAAAAAAAAAAAAAGAAGAAGAAATTCGTAGGCATTTAAAAGGTTAGTCTTCTATTTTTTTTCACCAGGCACGTCTCACATGGTACAAATGACACAGAAAATACAGTTATCATCATAATAAATAAAAATACTAACAAAAAACCTCAAGTGAAACCTCTCCAGTTCAGTGGGGGGGTTTTTTGTGATTTTTGGTAGACCTTTCAGAAATGTTGGCAGTTCACTGCAGATAATAGGACCAGCTGCAGTCGCAGATTACGCAGTACGTATCCAAAAGTAGTGGCCCGCAGTATGTGTATATATTTCACCCATGCCTTTTTGTTAAAGTAAACAAAATTGGTAGGAAACCAAGCTGATAACCTGAACCATAACAGAGCGTGGCAGTAAAAAATTTCAAACTCTTGTGTAGAATTTGTGCATTTTGAAAAAATTGTTCGGGAAACATTTTGGGAAATCTGCTTATCTACTTTTTTGCTGAGAGTTTGTTGAGAAGACTGATACCACTATCATGTCTGTACGCTAAATATAAAGCTATTGTCAATAGCCGGTTAGCTTAGCTTAGCACAAAGACTGGAAACAGGGGCGCAATAACTTCCTGGAATCTCAGCTGGTTGTGGAACTTCACAGTGATGACAAGGCAATACATAACCCAGCGTAAAACCACAAAGTGTCATTTTTATACTTTGGTTTGTGGGCGGATCAAACAAACAAGATATAGCATGTTAATTAGTGAGTGGAGCTTTAGAGGTGCTGGTAGATGGATTGAGTTACTTTTGCACAGAGCTAGCTTTTTGCTAAGTTACGTTAAATGTCTGCTGGCGGTAGCTTCGTGTTTACTGTACAGACACGAGAGTGGTATCAATCACCTCATCTAACTCTAAGTCATACTACAGCGATTACCTTTACTAAGTTGCACTATACTATGAAACATCCAATTTCATTCATGCCATTCAATCATTCTGTAGTGTTTCTAGATGTCCATCCATTCTTTGAAATGAAGATATAGTATTAGAATAAACCTCCCAATTTTTAGGTCTCACTAGGCCTCACTGCTTCAGCACTTTCCAATCTGGTGACCCTACTTCAACCCTCTCAGAAACCCCGCCGCCCTTAGGGACACAGCTGCGTGATAAACAGGGGGCGGGGTTTTCTCAGAGTGCTCCATCGGTCAGAGAATTGGTGTTGTTTGATGTTCCCTTCGCAGTGACTCCCAAAAGAGCAATATAGAAGAGGAAGATAGCTGACATCAGGGATGACATGAGAGTTATCCTCTCAATACCCTGACAGGTGCTGTTCATGGCAGCAAAGCAGCCAACAGTGAGTCCCACAGAGAGCCGCGTGTCGGGCTACCAGTTGGGTCGATTTCCTGAGGCGGGGACATATGCTTTTAGTCCTTGATCCACCCAGTCATTCTCTTCACATCTAAACTAGCTTATAAGAGACGTGGCTGTCACCCTTCCAGTCATTAATTATTTACTTTTATATAGCACATGAAGATATATATGCATGTCTATTTTTAGATGGCACTATTCAAGGCATTACAAGTAATGTCACTCTTGTTTTATAACCATATTTTTCTTGTATGTGTGTGTAAAAGTCTGTGTGCGCATGGGTTATTTTTAGAATAGGCTATTCCAGGTAACATGGATAATGTCACTTCCCCTGCCATATCCCGTCTTGTGATACCTGTGGGAGTGTGTGTGGTTGGCTGTGTTAACAGTGCTGTCCTTTTAATCAGCACCCCTGTGTGTTTCCCCTGTAGAGCTGTCACTGGTTGAGTGATGATGGTAGAGCTGCCACTGTTTACAGCACTTTAAATCCTCTGGCAGGCAGGGGTGAGATTACCAGCCTCTTACCTGTTGCCCTAATCAAAGGAATTATTACCGCACCGCTGGATGCTACTTGGAATAGCACCCTCTAAAAATACACACATACTCTAAACACACACACACACACATAGAAAGGGTAGATGGAGAGAGCCTATCAGGTAGCAAAGTACATCCATCCTTTGTTTGATATTGTGTATCCATCACCGGACTGGTGCTTACTGGGAGTTTCCATGGTAGCACTCTAGTTTGCTAGTATAGTTCTTCTGTGTTCAAAGTGAAAAAGACTTACTTTTAAAAATAGACGAATAGAATAGAAATAATAGTGTAGTATAGGTCATACCCATATTTCCACTCAGCAGCATCTCAAGAACCTACAGTGGCCTCAATTTTGAAAACTGAAAATCTGTTCAGTCGTGTTTTGATGGATGGAGGATGCCTGCCGAAAGTCTATGACCAAAACATTGTTACCTTAAATCTACTATTAGCGTTGACAGTGTGTAGAAGCTCACTTTCGTTTGTCTTAATCAAGAAGCTTGGGACAAGTGCTGCACTGTCCAAAATGAAGCCACCGGGCTTTTAACTGAAAAAGAAACTGGAGCACATTTAGTTTATTTTAGAGCGTTTAAGACCATATGAACCTCAGTCAGTGACGTATGAGTCTTTGTATTTTAATTCTCTGTTCAATTTGTTTGATGCCACAGAAAAGATGATGTCAGTTGACTGTTTATCTGCCTATCTATATATCAATTTACTGTAGCTGTCGATCTGTCTCTCGGGATCCACTGTTGTGTTCTCACCAAAACGCTCAGCAGAACATAAATACTGGCCTCTTCATACGTGACATGGCTTCCCTTTTTTGGTGCAGAGCGCACCCACTGATCCTCTCCCCTGGCTGAAGAGGCCTGTGAACAGCTCTCGGCCAGTGAAGCCACTTGACATGTAGAATATTTGATCCACATAAGCTGCCACTGTGGGAGAGGCCCAGCCACATGAAGAGGAGAGGAGAGGAGAGTAGAGGAGAGAGAGATAAATGGATAGATAGGAGGCAGATGACTCCAAAGACAGAATGGATGGAAAAGGGTCAATATTGAGAATAGAAGATAAATTTCCTGATTACTAATTGATTTTTTGTTTAATTCCCTCATGACGTAAATCATTTTCTGCCAAAGTGTGTTTTCCAAAGCAATTTGGTTTTATGCAGTTAAATGCCCTAATATTCCTTGTATACAACTTGATGGGGTGTCTTGCTGCCCTTCATATTAATGATTCACGGTGGCTGAGAGGCACCATTGTTAGATGATTACACACTCCATCTATTCGAGCCCTCAACGAGAGCCTAAGAACTGCCCGTTCGACCAATAGGGACGGACGTGGTTGCCGCTGTGTTTTTTACTGCTAAAAAATATAATGGCGTTCAAGGAAACCAAAACAGCATATGTTCATATTATTAGATTATTGTGGGTAGTAGCCATTAAATTGTGCTGATCTAAATCTAAATAAGATGTTATTTTAACCAAGCTGTTTACAGGGGTTACATATAGAGCTGTTTAATTCATAACCCTGTTCATTTTGCTATTCTGCAAAGCCTGATTATTAATCAAGAGCACCTCCTTTGTATTACAGTAGCGTGTCATAATTCCCTTTCACCGCTTAGCCTCAATAATATATTTCTATGTTTTTATGTGGTATATCATTGGTACGACTTTGGTCCACATTTTGCAAGAGGACAGTGCTTTGAAACCTTCTTTTCTATGGATGTACATGAGATCCGGATAGTTGAGCATCGCTAAAGATGGTCTCCCTGGTAAAGACAACATCATTCAGGGAACAGCCATACAGGAAGTAATAGGCAGAGAGCTTGCGCAAATTACCAAACAATGGAAATGACAGAGTGGGAAATGTTTTCAGGATAACATCTTTAGCATGCATTGTTAAGCAGTTGGGTAGCTGTATTTGTTGCAAAATGCCTTAAAAACTGTGGTTGGTCCTGTGTATACAAGTCCAAAAAACCCTTAAAAAAACACAGAAAGCCTGACATAAAATTGAAAATAGAATATATACTCTAAACATTACAATATTGAAGTCCATAAATAAATGTTTTGAATGATAAAGGTTAATGTAGACAAGTGATCATGTTAATAACAGTTAATGAGTCATTTTTGTTTCATCCTCTTCAAAATGTACCCAAAGACTTCTGCAGAACAAAGGGGCCAGTCACAAGATATTTTTTTTTTACTGAGCTTACAAAAACCAACATTAATAAACTAGAATAATCCCAGATGTAAGTACAATCTGCAGAAGAGCAACCTTTCCTCACTTAGTTGTGGAAATCTATCCTGCTCTGTCCACGCTTATCTGGCAAAGTTTATTTTGCAAAGTGATTGTATAAAGAAACCATTACCTCCACAGTTCCTGTCCTTCACTGGGCAAAACAAGATGGAGCTGTGACGATGAGGTGAGGAGAGACACAAGCAGAATCACAGTCACTGCTAAGTACAGGAAATGTTGAGGAATTTGTCTTGTCTTCGGTGCGGACAAGGATATAAGATGGCTTGCCAAGTGGAGGATTATCCTCCTTTCCATCTATACTTTTGCTCGTGTTTCTGTCCTTCTCTCTCTCTGCCTGTCTGTCTGCCCCTTTGACCCAATCAGTGCTTTACATTTACATTCTAAGCTTTTAGTAGACTCCCTTATCCTCAGTGACATACCTACCACTCAAAAGCTACAGCAGAGCAGATGCGGAGGTGGTGCCGTTTGTCTAATTTGCCAGCTCATTTCCACCACTCTCTCTGACGGAGGCAGCCTTTCTTAAGGGAAGCAGCTTCCTATTAAAAGTTTATTAAGCAGAAGCTAGAGGAATGATTAAAATTCTACACAAGCCAAGTAAGATGAGGAGCATGATGGGGGGGGCGAGTGATTACACCCCAGTGTGTGTTGTGCGTGCGAATGCTTGTGTAGGGACCTGAAGGCATCACAAGCATCTGTAATATTACTGTAAGTGTACAAGATGAAGCTGAATAATGAAGTCAGCAGCAAATTACACTTTACTAATTTCTTTTTTGCCTTTTTTTTTTATTCCTCACTTTCTTTCCTCTCTCCCTCTCCTTCTGTCTCTATTAATCTCTTTTTAGAGTGGTCCAGTGCTGTCCTCCAGTGTTTCCCCTCCCCTCAGTTTTCTGTCCCTCTGTCTGTCACCTGGTAAGTACACTCAGATTCACCTCCCACATGTATACTGTACAGAGGCTTTCAGTGTTTGTCAATCCTTTACGTAATCCTCGGCTCACTGCCTGGCTTGAACTGGAAATTGATGTCACCTTTATGAAATACTGCATAATTGTATTGATGATTGATGTACATGGAACGGCATTATGTGAAGTCAGCAGTGTTTATAGCATACTGTATGATAGACATACAATATACATACCTCTGTTGAGTATAATGAGTATTAGTGTTTTGTTGTTTTCCACTAGACAGATGCATGATTAAGACAGCGTAGGAAAAGTCCAATTATTACACGGAGTAAAATCAAAGGGATTAATTTTTAACTGTATTAATGAAATATATAAACAAATTCCGAAAAGTTTAATAATATGGTAGATTAGGGCCTAGAATTTCAACAGTATTAATTGGAAAAAACAGCTGCATTCTTTTGATAGGGCAAACATGCCTCTACCCCAGGTAATATTTCATGTTATTTCATGTTATTACTGTAAGCCTACCTTCAAAAATCTGGATAGGTTTGGATGCCTCTTTGAGTAATCACAGAGCAGCTTGACAGATCAAATTATGGTACAAATACCCATTTTCAGATCTCTGTGACACACCTTGTAGTATTGCCAAACAAGAGATGACAGTTCTCACTGCATCGCCAGCTGGCCTTACAGCAACCTCACACCTGTTGCATGTCAATTCAGTTCAGTTTAAATGATCATTTTTTGGCTATTTATTTAGAACAAGACAAAGTTACAAAGTGCATCATAGAAAATGTAACAAATATTAAACAGGAACATGTCTAGGTATTCTGTGGGACACTTCTCTAAAACTCTCTGTTTAAGCTAGACTAGGATAGATGTGATCTTGTTGTACAGTAGGTACATTTAATCTAAACTCAGCTATAAGTATAGGATACAGTAGATAAGGAAGAGTCTTCTTTCACCCACTGAGGCATTGCTCTGTCTCATATTTGGGGGAAATAATCAACTTTCTATTCATGTATAATTGCTCTAACAGGGCGTGTCCTTGTGCCAAGGACACCCGTTGACAACAGGGTTCAGTTCTGAATGAAAACTATTTTGTGCAGAATCTAAATGTGGGGACACACTAGCATTGGTTACTGGAAGATGTTCTTCTGTATTCATGATGGTGCCTCGCAAAATGTAGAGAAAAGCTCAATTTCTTCATGTTAAATAAGTGTACATCTTAATATTAAGCAAACAATTCAGCCAGAGCTTTTTGCACGTACACGGGAAAGCAACAACACAAGCCAGCTCTGATGTTTAATTCCCAGCTATCTGTTATCGCCAATTACAGGGCTTGTTTACTAGAATCGAGGGACTCGGTGAATCTGTTTTTATGGCTGCGTGTGTGTGTGTGGCCAGGGCTTTTAATGATGGAGGTAGATGGTCTCTGTTTAGATATGTGTGTTCTTTGGTAAGGCCTGAGGGGGTGGTTTGGCTGGGTGGGCAAGTGAGTCCCTCTGTCTCTATAAATACGCACTGGGATCCCATTCAGAGGCTGAAATGTGCCTGCTTGTGTGTGTATGGCGTATGTGTGTGTGCGTGTTCATGACGCCGCTGCAGCCAGGCGAGCTAGAGGCTATTACTGGCCAGCAGGGTTGCTATGGAGACCAGTGGTGTCAGAGAGGAGCAACATCTGTGGGGTGTTTGTCAAGACAGGTTTTCCTCTTTCTGTCTTCTCTCTTTCTCTGTCAGTCTAGTAGTCAAAAACTCACTGCCCGGGAAAGACTAATGTTGACTGAAGTTATAAAGCCTGATGAAAAATCTCCAGTCTCTCATCATTAGTGTTTTCAAACATTGGTAAACATGGCACTTGAATGTGGAAGCAATTTAAAAGCTGTAATTTCTTGGGCAATAGTTCAGCTGCCTATGCTCAATCATGCTCACAGTAGGCCCTCTGGCTCTGTCAGTCAGCGGGGACTCGGGGACTCTTTTCACTGGGTTTACGCCAGTGGAAAGCACACATTCTGGGGAAGCATTTAACCCCTGCCCCCTTCCTGCTCCCTCTCTCCACAGCTCCCCTCTCTATATGGACATGTTCTATTTCCACAGCTCCTTTCTCCTGGCTGCCTTATCGGTAGCTCAGCAGGGCACAAATTCTCTTTTAATAGGTACTTATTTGGGCAACGGGAGAAATCTCATATTTTTGAGCAACCCCCCCCTTGTCCTCCTCCTGCCCAGTTCTCCTGGTCTCGAACTCTCAATCTTATATGTATTACTCATTTTCTCCTTCTCTCCTGCTGGGTTATCCCTCATTCCCCCGTGTCCCCCTCTGAGATGGACAGCAGTAAGGAGAACGGGCGGAAGGCTGCATCTTTGGCTAGCATTTCAGATGTGACAATGCTCTTCCGAAATGGAGTTTGTCTTGTTGAGTATCCATTCATTTGGAACATTTTAAACCCCTTTAGGTACTGTCTCAGGTACCCAATGGTGTCGTTTTGCAGTAGCCAGCACAAAGAGTGAACTCCAAGTGGATTGGGTTTACCTTAGGAAAATTGAATCCTTTTCAAATAAAATTCGGAGGCTTCTCAAACACTTCACATAGGTCAACCAGGATATGTTGTGTGTCTGTATGTGTATCCTCCGTATTTTTGACCATGTTTGGGCAAACCTGGCCCCGGAGAGCCCTCGGCAGGGTGTGTGTAGCAGGGCAAACCAAACCTTCGACCTCCTAATCTGGTCTAAATGAGACAGTCACATACACAGCACAGTGGTGCACAGCGCAGTGCAGCACAGAGTCTGTGATGTAACATAGTAATTTTGGGATAATTTGGTATTTTCACTCTGCAGGCATCCCTCTGCAAAGGCCAGTTACCTAACTTCCATGCCCAAATTAACAGGCTTTTGCAGGTTGCCCTGCACCTACCTTCATCACCTCCAAGTGAAACATCAATCCATTTATGCCAAGATTAGACTAAGCCTTGAATTAGATTCTGGCTGTGTCCTCACATGCTTCCAGGAATATTATAACATGGATGTCAAAAAGCCAAAAGTTCATCTTCAGTATTAGCTGATTCTGTTAGGGAAAATGGAAAATGATGCAGTGCAAATATAAAATACTCTATGTTAAATAGTAGAAAAATTAAACCTAATCTAACTAACTTCTGCAAAAAAACAGAACCAAATATGAACCTGTGTTCAGACAAAAACATTTTCAGTGTTACTTCCTGAGCAAGAGCTCTGACCAAAATAGAAGTGAAACAAAAGACAGTTGAGTTTACTTCAGAAGCGATTGAGATTCATTTTGTAGTCATCAGTCTGTCGGAACAGAAATTGTACTGCCGTTTACGCAGACTGCTCACAGGCTCACTGTTCAGTCACATCCACATCACTCCTCTGTGGGGTTTTTTTTCCCCAAGCCATGGTATGTCCACACGCTGCTTAAAATCAACTGCATAGACTTTTAAGTCTTGCTAATACCAGTGTTCCGGTGTGATGTTTCTATTATTAACCAGACACGGATACCATCTCCTCACCATCACCTCATGAAAAATGGTCTTTTCCATATTCCATTTGGTGGCTTCAGCTACACATATTCATCACTGTGCAAGGACTGAGGATTTCTTTTAGACTCATTTTCCCCATACAAAGAGACCTAAAACATCGCTGTAACAGGGATTCCCCAAGCAATGTAAAAGTCTTCTGCATTGCTGATACAGTTCGGTATTGTTCTGCACTCTTGTAATTTGTCTGTCCCAATTAACTTCAAATACCTTGTGCACCTGTTATACTTTCAAGTAAAGGTAGTTGTGATACAGATATGCTGTCTGTTTACAGATGGCAGGGGAGGTTTCGACCAGAGAGCTGTGTCCCAGTCGCAGGGTTGGGTTAAGTGTGCTAATGCTTTAGCCTGGCCCCTCTACCTCATTACATACAGGGAACTCCCTGACTAAGTGCCTTTTTAAACAGACATGCAAACACACAAGCATGCACACACACACGGTCAAACATGCAGTGCTCTAAATACCTCAGATTAAGACTGCTGATAAACCGGGGACAGCCCTTACCCCTTCCCTCCCTTGCTCTCGTTCCCTCTGAGGGGCCTCAGTGTTGCCTCGGTGAGGGTAGTCATTGGCCCTCGGGTCAGCAGACACACACTCAAACACTGATATCTACCATTTGGCAAAGGCTTTAGGCTACCATTTATTAGGTGGATGCTATGTCCATTAGGCCATGTGTTACATTCTTTGTGTAACTCAATTTGGCAGAGGGTGGATGTGGATGACTATATATAGAACTCTTTGGGTACATGGATGTGTCACAGTGTGGTCGTGTGTTTTATAAACTAATTCACATGTTTATCTGCTCTTAGGTAGGGATGAACCCTGGAAACTGACCTGACAAAGGTCTTGTGTTTGAAGTTGAGGGAGAGCCTACTGCTGTATTTGAACGTGGGAATGTCTTATTGGCGTCCATGCACATGTTATGTATGATATTTATGTTTGTGTGTGTGTTAAGTGCTCGTATGTGCACATATGTTCTGTTCGACCACAGTCGGACACTGTAGTCAGTGTGCATGACTGAGAGACTGCCAGTTTCCATCCCAAGCTCAAGTTAATTCTGTAACCCGGGACCAAGGAGCGTGAATGAGCAGGGTGATCCTCAACTATAAAAGGCAAAGAAGAGGGTAGGAGCAGGTCATTTGGCTTGGAAAAAGACATTCTTCCCTTCAACAGCATAAAACTTCCTCATCCACAATCCCACAGGAACAAATGGTGATTACAGATTTTTGTACATACAACCCAAGGAAAGCATATGTCTTTTCTTGTCTCTATTAACTAGCATTACTTTATACCTTTATAATTCTGCACAGCAATTTTCCCTTCAATGCGTGATCAGAAACTTGCTTATAGACTGGTCAACTTTAAAGAGTGAGGTGTAAAAGTTTCAAAATAAAACTCAGCAGTCCTCTAAAGACAAGAGAGTCAGACTTTTTCAAGCTTTGTTTTCTTGAGAAGAGGCTAATATCACACAGACGAAATAGGATTACACTAGAATTCTTAATTGGAGAAAATTGGTACATCAACATTAAAATTTACAATTTTCTCAATTAGTAGCTAGGACTGGTGAAACTACCATGATTAATATTGCACATTTTCCCATAATCCATTGTGTAATGATTGGATGTGAATTAACACAGCACTCACTTGTTGTTTTCTCAGTATGACACATTCGCACCTGGAAGCTGCCACATACACAGACACAATCTACTATTAGCCAATTACCAGCTTCACTGGAGCAGTTGTTTACCTCAAGTTGGGTGCCTTGCTCAAGGACATTTCTGTAGTTGCTTTTTGAAGGAAACACGAGTGGGTTGCAACAGTTCTTGACTTTATGATGAGTCATGGGAGCAAAACAAACCTTTCAGGCAGCAGACCCTTCATTGTGAAGAAGTCTCTCCAAGGTTAATTTACAATAAACACAGTAAGTGCCATCAGTAATAGGTTTCTGTGCAATCCACTTAAGTTTTTGTTGAAGTTTGTAAGGAGCCTATAGTAACTTAAAGGGAGGCCACTGGGTCCTATTTTTCCCAGTTGTTGAAGGAAGAAAAAATGTTGTGAAAAAATGTTTCTTCTATAGAAAATAAACTTAAACACACATGGGTTGACAAACACATGGACACAAACATACACAGGCGTGGACATAGACAAACATAGAGACACATACACACACAAAGTCACACACTGCTGGGGGGGTGGAGCACAGAAACCTCAGCTGACACTCAACAGTCAGTGAGCAGAATGGAGCCCAAATGTGGATCAATTGAAACGAGCGAAAGGGGAATTTCAGTAGTGATTAGTGGTTGGTCTCTCCATTCAGCTTTTCCATTCACTCCTCTACTCACACTTTCCTCAGTCCCGCAGCTCTCCTCACTCAAATTGTTCAGAAATTGTTCCCTGCACGCCAGGTTTTGTGTAGTAACACATAGCCCACAAGTTGGCATGCTGCATTAGGCTTCAGTTGAGTTGAGTTGAGGAGGTGTGAAAGCCAGTGAAATCAGAGATCTTACACAGGTCCCATACATGCACACAGGATCTCCATCCTTGCAAAGGTAAGTACATGTTTACTTAGTGATCACTGTCCCCTCTTACACCACCCTGCTGATAAGTGACTAAATGAATTGTAAAAACAGATGCAGGCGATAGTAACATTGATTTCACTGCCATATGTGCTGTTTGCTCAGAGAACAGAGGTCTTCTTGGTGTTATAAAAACACTGTATTCCTGCTACAGGCTCTCATTGAATTAAAGACTACTTCTATCCAGTGTAAACAGTAGCATTTTTATGGTATTGCTCTGTGTCTCGTGGCATGAGTGGTGTGCAATTGATGTGTGCAGCCAAGTATGGACAAACATGAACCCTTCTGCTAACTGGATTCTATCTGATAGGGCAGAGTTTAATTTAATTTATGCTAATGCAATTGAACAAACCGCAATGTTGTAGTCTGTCTACGATCTTGAATCAATGTCACCTCAGAAGGGCAACCCGTTGAAGTTTGCTTCCAGGATACTGTGCATGTGTGTGTCCTTTTTTTTGTTCTGTGTATCCTGGTTGGGGGTTGTCTTGCCGGAGATCATAACATAGACTGTTTAACTAAACCAGTTGACCTGAGGTGTGTTTTTTTTCCCATCTTTTTTTCCCCACCCCTTTCAGTGTGAATACTGGAAACATGCCACAGTATCATTGCCACAATACCTGAACATTGTGTATTGAACACCTGTTCAATATAATGCAAAAGCCCTGCAATAAATACTACTGTCGTGAAGTTTTTATTAGGTTTCTATTTGAACCATGTCAGGAAGGTGTTGATTCAACAAAAGGGTACATTTTGAGACGATAATTTGTGGCATTATTGTGTTGGTTTGCAATATTTTATAAGGTGTTCTGTTTATTTTGTCCCCATCTTATGTGCAGAAGAACAACTGGGTTTCACCACGACAGCAACACCTTACAACATAATGCAGTTTAATACAGAAACACCACAAACTATGTCCTATGTCCTATTTTTGCTAAAATTTAAAAAGGTTGTTGTAGAGGTGGGATGTTACTGTGTCCAACCCCTGTTGTACAGTACAGCATGGCTACTGAAGTGTCACCTAACCATGAATCTCTCAGTATAGTGCGCTGTCTACAGGAGTTGGGTCCCTCTTGGTTTCTCCTCATTTCCTCCCCTTTGTTGTCACCATAGCCTCCCCTCCTGCAGATCCTGCTCAGTGCAGGAACCCTGCAGGTGTGTGTACTGTATGTGCACACTCTAGGGGCTCTGTTTTCTCGGCAGGAACTTGCGCAAGCACAGTAGCAATATGTAATGTTGGAATTTTTTCGGACTTTTAAATTAGCTTTGTCTTTTGGTATTCATGTGTCATGCAGCAGACATGGTGCAAATGTGTCGAGGTGTAATGAGATGGACGTTTCATGCTTATGAGGCTGTGCGAGGCAAAGTGTTCATATCCTAGTGGAAAGTGGCTCTTTGCTCCCTATTAAATGATGTGCACCATATAGACCAGTAGACATCTGTGTTTCTGCACACATCAGACTGGTCAGGTATAACTTAATGCATGACATCCATAGACAAACTAGACATGCAGTTCACTGAAAAATCTTAAGGGTTCACTCCCTCCTTAATCTCGTTCTCATGCTCTCTTCAAACCTCGCTCTGTCTCCCTCTTTCTCTCCTCATTCAAAAACAATGGGAGTAGGAAGCATCCACGTGCGTCATAGCTTTCTTTCCAAATTGTCCGCCAAAGTGCTGTTTAATTTTTAATTCTTAAGATGCAATTTTAATTGTGATGCAGCAGAATTATTAATATAATCGTTTTATTTCAGTTTGATAGTAATGAGTCATGAAGCAAGTAATATTTTAGAAAAAACGTTCATTCTAGATAGGCATATAAAGAGAATTATTATGGAGATTGTTGATGCAATATAAAACTTAAATGCTGCCTTATTAATCACGTAAATTAAACTAAATGCAGCAAAATGAAACATTTTTTAAAATGATCATTTACAGTATACTTTTACTGAAGCCCACACCAGTCTGCACAAAAAGTTATTATACAGATTATTGTATTGAAACATGAAACGGTGGCCTAAAACATTAGACACAGGAATTAATGACATGCCAACACTTTCAGTATTCAACTTTAATGAGCCTTTGCCAGCAGATTTGTGATGCCACTTGTGTGCAACATATTGTACATACATATGCAATTTGTTGGAGACTTATCAGGTACCAGGGAGCCATTGTTAGAGTAACTGGCCCCAGTGGGATTTAACCTCTTAGCCTTGCAGTGTTGATGTTTTGCCCTGTGTATTGAGGTAAATAACCTGTTTGTGTCGACTGACAAGGCTGGCAGAGAGAAGTAATGCGTGGGAAATGATCAGTGTTATCTGTCAGGAGCTGAATGGGATCTCCAGAGGAATATGATGCATTGAAGAGAACCTGACTGAATACGTGTATAGTAATACACTACACAGTCAGTGCATGACAAGTCATCAGTGTATTTTGACTCTGTATTATTTGGATACATAACCATTTAGAAAAACGTGTTATGTCCCTGTCTTTCTATGCCTTCCAACAGGGTGTAATGGAAAAGCAAAATGCTTATTTAGTATTTTCAGTTGCATCTCTGTATTGCTATGCTTCACTAACAAAAGCACTTCTATGTAGACTCATGTTGTTATCATTGGCCATTAGTTTGGAGCCTTCTGTATGTAGAAAGATAGGAGCGGTGTGTTACGCACCTTGACTTCCACACTCTTGTAGCCGCAAGACAAGGCAAATATCCTAGACAAACAGATACTGTAAGAGGACATGATGACACTTTGTCATGTACAGCTCAGATTAGAGACCCGGATGCAGCCTTGAGACAGTATTGTGACTGTACTGTATGTACATGTGCAATGAAACAAACATGTACAGGGGATAAATAAAGACTATGCTACTGTCTTGCCAGACATTAGTGTTACAGCATGTTTGACTTGCACACAAACACTTTGTTGCTCCTGTTTTTTTTTGTCTTAAACTAACTCCGCAGTGTGGGTGTGGTGTGGAGCAGTAGAACGATGTGACAGCATTGAAAAATATGATGCTATGTTTATGTGTGTGCAGAGTATGTAGACAAAGCTTGGCTGGTGTTTAAACAAACCTAATTCTCTTGACCCTCCCTAAGTTCCTAGAATCTGAGTGAAAGTAAAAATAAGTATATATAAGTGAAAATAATATAATTAGGCAGTATGCACATGTATCGTTGATTCCCTATATTGTGTTTCAATGATGAACAAATCAAAAACAAATTTAGAAAGTCCTGTTTGAAGAACATCAATCAGAACAACATTTTGGATGGAAAAATGACCCGCACATTGAAAATAATTCATCACTTTATGTTACTTATTGTTACCATTTGTCAGGTTTAGGTTTTACTGTAAAATAAAGTCAAAACCACTTGAACAGTACGGATAGTCAGAATATATGTACTGGACTTTAATCTTACTGTGAAAAGGCTCCTTCCTTAGGCCCTGCTCCGAGTTTCAGGTAATCTATGAATTTACCATTTAGGTCATACAACAAAAGAGAACACAAGTTTATTTAGGTTTTGTGGTTTTATTTGTCTTCCACAAGGTCATGATCTGTTAAAATGAGTCAGCCCTACTGTGGTATTGATGATATATATATATATATTTTTTTGATGTTGTGCTGCCTGTGATGTTGTGTAGATCATCTGCTCGATCAGTACTAGTGAAAACAGGTGTGCATTATTAGATTCTTTAAGCAGTGAGTGAATGAGCACTGTCAAGTTGTGGGAGGAAGGGAAAAATGTTTCTGCAGTAAATTACATGCTGTACAAGTTGGTGCACTCATGTTGGTAAGTTGTGTTCTCAGCAGTAACTGAGTAATATTAAATTAATGTTTTTTAAGTGCATGTAGACATGTTTGATTAAGACTAGACTCTCAGATAGGAAAAAAACTTAGCAAGGAGACGGTTGCTCGCAGGCGATTCATTGGTGGAGCTAAATTTATTATCAATGTTGCATCGAGTCATCAGATCACAGCCAAGGGTGACAATCTCAATAATTTGCACACAGCGTCAGTCTCTGTGTAATCGCATTCACTCGCACTTGACTAATTTTACAACAGTGTACCAATTGCAGTGCAGATCACAACAACACCAGTAACAGCACAGCAACACAGATAAAATCGTGACAACAGTTACAGTTGTTCTCTGACAAACCTGCGTTGGACGGCTCAGCAGCTTGCCTAATTGGAGCAATCGGGTCCAGTTTAGCATGCAGCTGCGTTTGAAACCCCTACAAGTTCCATTTAGCTGTTTGTGTTGTAAACTGCAGCAACAGCCCCTACCTTTTTTTTTTAGCAAATCCTGCACACAGTGCTGCTTTCTTCAAAATCCCCTTTAAATTTGTTTTTTATTTAATCTTTATTTAACCAGGAGTAAAAGACATTGAGATTAAAAATCTCTTTTTCAAGAGTGTCCTGGCCAAGACAGGCAGCAGCACAAATAACACAGTTGCAGATATACTGTAAAACAAACATATAACAATTTAAAATGAAAAACAAGTTACAGTATTATAAGATATCAAAAACAGCTTCAACACTCAAAACATCTACAGCCAGATGTGCCTGCTTCCAAGTCATTTAAAAACACTTTAAGTGTGTCCAGTGAGACCTGCTCCCCAAGAGTAATTTTGCAGCTGATTCCAAGCCGAGGGAGCAGCATACTTTAACGCCCTTTTTCCCAGTACAGTACGGACTTTAGGGACAGTTAGTAGGAATAAGTCCTGGGAGCAAAGACAATAGCTTCCCATACTTTTTTGTTGGATGTAGATCCGAAGCCAAGAAGAAAGCAGTCAAAGAATGGCCTTATAGATAAGAATATGCCAATGGTTAAGTCTACGGGTGGACACGGCAGACCATCCAACCCGGGCATACAGAGAACAATGGTGAGTAAGGGCTTTGAGATCTGTAATAAATCTCAGTGCTCCATGGTAGGCAGTATCCAGCGTGTGTAGGCATTGTGAAGATGCATGCATGCATATAACAATACCTTGGTCAAGCACAGACATAGAGGTGGCAGCAACAAGTCTCCTTTTGGCCTCGAAGGAAAAGCAAGACTTGTTTCTAAAATATAAACCCAGTTTCAACTTTCACCAACTGATGAATGTGAGGCTTAAATGAGAGAGAATCATCCATTATAATTCCAAGATACTTGTATTGAGATACAGACTCAATCTCAGAGCTTAGTTTAAGTTTAAGTGCCAGCTACAAGTTTGAGCATGCAAGGTCTTTCTTGGCCTTGTCACACACGCTCACAAAGCTGTTTTCACTTATTTTAGTTCATCTTCTCTCAGAACTGTGCAGTTATGTACACACTGCCCTTGATTGACATCCAGAGTGAGACAACTTACTCCTTTATGTTAAGTCGCAAAGGTCCACCCACATGGAACCTGAAAAGAGGTCTAATGAGCCAGAGTAACTGAAAATGTCTGAGTGTGTGTGCACCGGGCCTTAAAACCCATCTCCTTTATTCTAATCCACACATTCTCTTCATTACGGAAGTAGCTTTACAATCTGTTAGCAATTAGAGATGATATCTTTCACCTGGCTTCACCTACTCATTAATGTCATGGAAACAGTAAGTGGGCTCAGCATTTGGTAAACCAGAAACTGTTATCCCTTAGAGAGGACTAGGAGGTAATAGGAATGCAGATTTCTGAAAAGTGAGGTGAAAACGGTGATCTTTCACTTGGAATGGTCACATGGATCAATACAGGTAAAGATCACCACTTAATACTCTTTTCTTCTTTAAAGGTGTAGTCTATGATTCTGGAGAAAGCTTGTTGATATTTGAACTCAACAGGTAAACAAATACACCCCTCTCTTCAGTGCTCCTTCAAACCTGCGCAAGTAACACACAGCATTAGTTTGCCCTGTGCACAAGCACGAGTTGTGACATATTATAACGAAGTGTTTAGTGGAAACGCGGCTAAAGCGTCGGTATTTGACGACCTGGGTTCGTGGCTCTACCCGAGCCGCTCTGCTTGTTTCCTGTTTACAGAGTCAGGGCTGTGTATGAACACCGGACTGTTTTTTCAGCGCACACACAAAACAGAAAGCTAGCGGACCGTGAGGAGATATTCTCTGAATTTGACAAAAACTGTTTTGGAGTAGAATCGTAGACTACATCTTTAATGCTACAGGCACAGACAGAAAAAAACATGCACAAATATGGACTTTAAAGATGTCAAGCTAGCGATACTCATGGGTGTAGTATTATGAAGTGGTGCATATGAGTTGATGTTTTGATTTGCAACAGTGCTAGCCTATGATCAGGAATCATGGGTGGCAAAACAGAATGATGCATGTATGTTTATCTCAAGATGCCCCTTAGCAAAGCACTTAAAAGTAAATTTGACATTTTGGGAAAACTACTTTTTTCATACCCACAGTCAGATGAGAAAATCAATTTTTAAGTTTAATCGCTCTGTTCACTGCAGAGGTCCAGGAGATGTATAGTGCAGCAAAACCCAAAGACAAAGTGGGGAGAAACAGCTTGCCAACTCTGTCAAAAGTGGAAAAAATACACCTAACAACTTTATTTTTACAGTGTAGCACTGAACATAAATTTGATTTGCTGTGCCTTTGATTGTCTTTGCTCTTCTCTTGTTATGTTGTATAATATTTTAATTGCCTGTTGCTGATCTACCAGGTTAAACAGAAAGATAACAAAGACACAATATACAGTGTATGTACTTAAGTAAAGCAAATAATTCTTGCTCCAGCCTAGATCCAACACTGAGATTGTGTAACTTTAGGATTTTTTAGAGTCAGGCCATACATGGTCAAACAACGAGCACCTGGGCATCGCTGTCAAGTTGCATGATGAAGACCATCACATATGTGGCATTTATCTTATGCTCTAACTCCGACCAGCTGTTCTAGATAAAATCTAGATAAAGACACTGAGCGGTGAAACAATGTTTTTCCTGCTTCTGAGGCTACAAAAGGAGAAGTCTGTGGGAATTTAAATACTTTTTATAAGGCATTGATGCAGTAGGTTTTTTTCCGTTCGGCTATTAGATTGACCACTTCTGTTCTGGCTGTTATGACTCAGGTTCAGTGGAACCCTTTGCCTGATAGACTGGTGACTCTGAGTGTATAATTCATTTACAGTATTGCACTTACATACTCTGACTATCATCCCAGTCAAGGCCACTTTCAAGGCAAGAGGAAAATCAGTAATGAACATGATATGGTCTTGATTTATTATTATATGGTACGATTGTAAGTTGTATTGTAATGATAATGTTGGTATTGTGTAGTAGTCCATAAATCTTAAATCAGTTTTCTCAGAATCTGAATTAGTACTCATCTGGTTTATTTGAAAATGAAACTCCGGTGATGATCATTTTGTGATATTGCAGACATGTAGTACTTTTAGAAGCCTTTGGAGATCCTCATTTCCCATAACTGAGTATTATCTGACACGTTGGCTCAGATGGATTTTAGATGGAAATGAATGCATGATAACACCAGAAACATCAGGTGATGAATTGTGCTGTAAGATCAAATGAGGCATGAAAGCAAGCCTGACTAAAAAGGCCTCTTTTCTCCCTCAGTTTCCTCTGGCTTAACTTGGTTAGACAGAGCTGCAAAATGTGTTGTTTTTAATGTTGGAGACCTTTAATGCATAATCCACAACAGGTATTAAGTAAAGGAGAGCTTTGATTATTGTGCCAGCCACGTCAGATGTGCCTCACTGTGTGTGTTGTTCAGTTGTGTCCATTTGAGTGTGTCCCCAGTCAACCCTTCCACCACTGGCTGACTGATGTAGCTGTAGCCTAATTTTAGTTTATGAGGTGTGGGACCGCTGGGTGTTACCCTAGCTGCCATTTTAGATGAGGAGGCTGGGAACAGTGTGCCTCACGGGGCTCCTATCTATCGTAATTATCTCATTGTCAGGGGTTGGACAGGGGGCTCGGACCTCACTCGCTTCCTTCAGCTTCCCTCGGCTCCTCACGTGCACACTCACACGTCCAGGAGCTCAGAGGCCCGATGTGGGCGCAGGCATGGCCTTACAGAACCTCAGTGTGCCGCGCTGCTATTGGACAGATTTCATCCCGCTGAGGAACATGTTATCTAATGCATACTGTTGAGAGTGGCAAGATCTAGGCTAACATCAGGCAGGACAGCACAACCCAATTAGTCCAAATTAGATATGCGATTTGTCCTATCTGAATCATTTTGAATCCGATTTAGGAATATATAACATTTTCTTCAGATTTGGTTTAGTATTATTAAATAATCTAGACAGGGCGCAGCCTATTTACACTAGCCTTCTCTCTGTGGGTTTTGTTGTTGGCGCCCTGCCTCGCTTCAGTTCTTAATCTCCACAGGAAGTGTGCATCTGTGTTTTCAATCCCCTGACAGGATGCGTGTGTCTGTGTTATGGTCCCCTGGTAGGACACCACAGATGGTTGAGGGCTGGGTTTGATGAAGTTGGCTCCTTTTTCGTACATCGCTGGGTGTATTGACCTGGCCTGGCTGCTACATCTCCTGTAGCGCTGTGACGTATAGCAGGCTACACTTTTGGGTCAGGATCCAAAATGAGTCGAGCAAATAAAAGGAGTAGTAGTATGTCTTCTCATTTTCTGGTGGGTCCACCCTCTGTGCCAAGAGTAATTGTATCTTTTAATGAACCTGCACATGGGGGTGAGATTAGCTCTTATTAGCTGCTGTATAATTGCGCGGCCTTTCTTAAGCACTCTGTATTTTCATAATGACAGCCTACAGACATCTCAAAAGCCTTTCTTCATCTGCATTTGTCATGCCGGGGGTGGACTATAGCCCACCCAGCTAGTAGTTTTCTGTAGCCTCTGTTGATGCTGTCTCTGATCTGTGTTCCCCACATCAAAAGCAGACATCCCCCCTGCTGTACTCACCACCCTGTCCCCCAGCCTCTCCAGCCAGCCTCTGTCACACACAGCTGTTTCACTCGTCCATCTCACCCTGCCCACCACTGTTCTGTTTTATCTCTACGCTTCTCATGTCACTCTCTCCTCATCTCTCATCTCTCTATCCATCTTTCTGGCCCTCACCTCTTCGTACCTCTCTCTGGCTTTATAGCTTACTTTTAGTTCGCTAGTTTTATTTTCTCTTGCGTCTCTCTTATCTGCCCGTTCATTTTCCCTGTGCCTTTTTATCTCTTTCTCTCTAACACTTACTCTCTGTTTGGCCCTATTTCTTTCTCTTTCAGTATCACCCCTCCTCTATCTACCTCTTTCTCATCGCACCCGTCAACATCCAGTTTCCTTCAGTTTATCTCTGGGAAGAAAACGGGTGGTTTTTGTATGAAATGTGAGACTCTGCACTAACTGACTAATGGCAGGGTGCTTACACTCACACTCACACACACACACTCATTTGGGCGGACATTTTCACCGATAAAACTTCTCCTTCAGTACATGTTTGGAGTATCTATAGAGACTAAATTACAGCCATGCCAATTGTAAAGTATATGATTATTTTGATTATACATTATATGTGATATTCTGTATATGAGGCAATGCATATTCTGTCTGTAATTATTATCATGAAGGAATCTTAGCACTATAGACTGAAAAACCTCCTAATCAAAATCGAATCACACCTCAGCGTATTCCCATAATGACTTAATACCGGCTGAGCTCTTAGACTATACATAGTATGTCACGTTCTCAAGTGCGCTTCTCCTTCTCAGCTTTGCCTGACACATTTGAGGCTGACGTAAGGGGAGCCTATATTTGGGTGGTGTCATCAACAATATTACAGTTTCCTGTCAGGACCCCCTCCCCTCCCTGAGCTGGATATCTTACATGATGCTACACGTGCAGGTGTGTCACATGAATCAAGCCTGGCTTGCTTTTTGAGTTTGAAGTGGAGTACAGTGCACATCTAGACTGTTTGAGGCCAAGTGCGAGATAAAAGTAGACTTAATGGAAAATTCCACCCTCAGATACTCTTTAACTGTCAGATATGCTCAACCTGTGTTCTGCAGTCCCGCCCATACTTCACTACTTACACTGTACATATTACATCTCCATTGCATCTTGGCATAGTGAGGTTACTTGTGGAGATTCTGGTGTCTCTGCATCTTTCACAGTGAATTGCTCCCATTGTAAGTATGTAGGAGATGTCTTACTGCGCGTCACATTGACAAACTTTTGCTAGTCATGAGCAAAGCCAAGATAAACATTTTGAAACATATTAAAATATTCCTAGAATTGCTTGGCTCTCGATTTGGCAGTTAGAGTTTCTAGGGTTTGTATTCCTTCAAGCATAAATAGAAAAAATCTATTTAAAACCTGGGTTGCAACTCAACCACCCAGCAATGCCTGTCTTGTTGGTTGCCCTGAAATACTGTGAGGCTGAATAAGGTATGTGTTTAGAGAGGTTGTGGAGGAGGGTCGTGCTGAGATGCAAGATATATTGTTAAAACTTCTGCTGTCGGGTTGCCAGTAACTGCATAATCAAGTGAGTGCGATTAGGAGCCAAGCAAAATGAGATTTTATGACTGCAGTGATTGATTCGTTTCTACTTTAGGAGATTTCCATTAATGTCATTGTGCACTAGTCCAAAGCTAGCCCTTTATCTTGCCACTTAATAGGTCATGACTTTGTTTAAAATCGCTACCTGATATAAAAGCCCACATCTCTGTGCTGAGAGAACGTCTGGAGAGGTTAATGCTTTAGGACTGGAAAGATCCAACTAGAAATACCATAAGTTGATTTCAGACATACATGAGTAATACAGAGTTTTAGAGTTGAAATGTGGGATGCAGCATTGTATTGAATTTTGAATTTCCAAGAAATATATGGGGATGCAAGTATGCGCAACAGCCAGACTCAGCTTTTTTCATCAGGTTAACCAAGGCAAAAAATGACTTAAGAGAAATCCTCTGTGTGAGATGAATGTAAGCGTGAACTGCTTCCCACGGAGGAGTCAATGGACACATTAATTTAGTTGTGCCTTCTTACCTTTTACATGAGGTAATCACATTGCCGTGGATGCAGGCATCAGTAGTTAAACGCTGCGGTCTGTTGGGTCTTTCCTTTGCTGAAGGGGATTTGAAGTTTGGCCTTTCTGTGTGAGGC
The DNA here is from genome assembly GCA_003416845.1 of Oplegnathus fasciatus. NCBI lineage: Eukaryota > Metazoa > Chordata > Actinopteri > Centrarchiformes > Oplegnathidae > Oplegnathus > Oplegnathus fasciatus. Next base: position 66,215 of record NTHP01000119.1, on the reverse strand, counting down.
TGCAGAACGTCACGTACACATTAATACAGTGGATCTCATCAAAAGCCCACATACAACTTTTGCAACGCTGTGACCTGTTTATTAGTATTCAATCTCCTTAGTGAAAACAAGACAAATTGTTTATTATTTGTGATCAAGTATTTGTCATGAAAACATTTAAAGGACAGCCAAATTCTTATTCTGGAGGCGTTTTGGGCCAGTGACTGAGATATGCACACTTGATAACCTCACTGACGTATTGCATCACCTTCTCTCTCAAACATCCAAATTCTGTTTAAGTCTTTAACCCAAAATAATCCCCAAATCCTGCATATCAGAACTTGTTTATTGGTATTGGTTCATGTAGTTATTCTACTTCTCAGGAGAGGATATTTTTGGATGAGCCCCTGGAGGGCCAGGTACAGTAGCTATGCTCAGTGAATTCAGCATCTCTTTGTGACTACAGGAAGGAAGAAGATATTGTGTGTGTTATGTTCTGTCCTTGAAACCTCTATGGGGCCTTTATTTTTTTTATTAATTCTTTCTCTACTGGTCTGTCTGTTTCTCTCCTTTTGTCTCTCAGGTTTGTGAGCAGCCATGACAAAGTCCTACGAGTTCAACTGGCAGAAGCACCTGCCTGAGTTCATGCAGGAAGGCGCCTCCTTCGACAGGTGTGATGAGGTAAAAATGATGCATTTCTTGGATGCTTATGAGGTTTTTACAGTGCATAATAAATAAATCAAAATAGAACAGCCTCGAATGTAAAAGTAAACAGCCTCTTAACCTTTTTTATGCCCGCTTCATGATACAGTGATGAGCGTATGAAGGCTTAGCCTGTGTGAGCTGTATGAGTTTGTCAATAACCTTGCTGATACTGACAGTTTATTTGCTCTGTCCTATTATCATCCTTCAACCTTAATGACCGTCCCCGGGTCAGTCATTAGCGTGCACACACACACACACACACACACACACACACACACACACACACACACACACATAAGCTAGCAGAGGCGTCTCCTCTACAACCTCAAACGTCATTGTTGTAGTCAGAGCTCTAGCTGTAGGCAGGCCACATTGATCAGCCTCATTAAGAAGCTTCAGCGTGGCGACTGCTTGTCTGCAACACGTCCACTGAGAGTCTTAACCAGCACTCTGAAAAGATTATCTGTGTGATCACAGTGAGTGAACTGTATCAGTATCACAGAGTTGAGATTGATCCAGTATACATGAGGATATCAAACACAGTTACAAAGTGCTGTACAAAAGACAAAACACTAAAACAACATAATGAACACCAACAGATAAAAACTGAGCTAAAAAATCAAATCAGCTAATAAATCAAAAATCTATTTGAAAAAAGCATTTTTAAAGCTGAATAATATTAAAATATTAATCAGTTACAGCCGCAAACAAATTTATTGCCTGTCAATCCAATATCAATACAATACAGTGCGTCTATGTGTATCTGTATGTATATGACCCCGTGTATATCTTCCTTCCTCTTTTTGCCCACGTTTCCTCTGACTAACTTAATCAGGACACTTAGCTAGGACATTTGCCGAGCAAAGGCAAAGTGTGTCACACACACACGCGCATGCACACACACACACGCACGCACAGACATACACGCGCCCTTGCACACATCAGGAAATCCCCTCAGTCCTCTCCGTTTATGTGGGCATCGGGGGGGGGAGGAGGATCCCTCTTAGGCAGAGAAGAAAACTTGAAAGAGCGTAGGGAAAAGCATCATCAAATCCACAGCCATGTCAAAGTGAGCCATGAAACTGGGCCGGCATCCTTCTGAAGAAAGTCCTCAGTGTGTCGCTGCTGTGAATATGAGCCAGGATTAGGCAGGACGGGGTTAGGACTGGCCTGAATGGTAATAAGGTCGACCCATGTCAGTCACCTCAAAGGATAAAAATAATGATGTCAGCTGGGACATACCACTATCCTCTTACCACTACATTTTGTCATTAATGAATCATTATGTCCTTAACAATACTAATTACTGATATTATCCCTTTCTTTCATCTCAAGAATAAAGGCAAGAAATTATTTGACAATAGTTACATCATGTATGATTATCAACTCTTGCTTGGCAGTTTACTCAAACTAGTGAATCTCTTGAAGTGAAAAAAAATGGAGGTACAGCCCTTCATTCATTAACAGAGTGGGTTCTTGACTTTGGTATCTCTGATCCAACGCTTTATTAAGAACATGGAGTAGCAATTTCTTGTGTGTGTTTGTGTGCATGTGAGTAAGTGAATAGTTGCACAGTTGCCTGGCAAATACAAAGCCTGCAGGGGACATCTGCTTCGATTGAAATGGCGTACGCCAAGTCCACCCACAGACATAGACATGCTCTTTATCAGTCCCTCTCATACACATACACACACACACACACACACACACAGGCACACAAATATGCTAAACAGCATGGACCTTTTTATATACAAAACATTCTCCACTGACTAAAACCCCATTGAGTGACAGATGGTAGAGACAGGTAATGTGCAGGTGTCTCTCAGCGCTGCATGTAGTTATTATTGCCCTGTCCAAAATAAAAATACCCGACATGGAGTATTTGTAAGAGCATTTTTATGTCCCAGAATGCTTTTGTTATGATATTTTCCCCCTATTTGAATAGAAGCAGTGGTGCTAGTACTGCTCCTTTTTTTTTTTGTCTTTCTTACATTTTGCGCTTGTGTCTTTCCAATTTTGTTTAGCTTTCCCTCTGTACAGCAGAGGAGGCTTTAGATGCTCTATAGATTTCCAATAATTCATCAGTTTTTGTCTTGGAGTGAGATATTCCAGATGAGTTTCCCCTCTGACAAGTCCAGAGGTGGAGAGGTCAGCGGTCAATGAGATCCTCAGCGATCAGTCATGCTAAAAGCCTGAGGGCTTCCTCTGTGTGTGTGTGTTTCATTCATTGTCTCACTGATTGGAAATCAATCACTTAAGATCTGGCTGATGTTTGGTTTCCATGGGGATTGAACAGCCTCGTATTGACAGACAGTTGATGAAGGCAGAGAAAAAACAGGTCAGAACTGTGAGACACTGAAAACAAGTAAACACTCGTTTCTGTTGCTTGCTTGCTTATTCATTCTAATTTTTTTATTTTTTTTTACAAAAATGTTTTAACTCCTACTCATTCTGGATCAGTTCATAATATTGGTGTGGTGATTCCATCCATGAAATAGACTTACCTGGAGAATATAGCTGTACTTCCTTGCCGTTAACAAACAGATTAAAAAATGGTAATACTTTGAAGTTGACTGAGAGGCAACATAAGCCTATTACAGTATGCATGCAGCATGTGGGTATTTGCTCTCTCAGTGCATTATTACAACTTACATTGTGGAAATGTAACAAACATAAAAAATGACAAGCTTTAAAAAGGAAACTTAGCTTGAACACTAAAAGCAAAATTAGGATAAAAGGCAAATAAGAACATGGCTAAAACAAAATAAGGAAAGTAGAGATTGAAAATAATTACTTTGCATTTTCGCATTACGAATAATACTGAATTCTGTAAGTCTGAAGAGACGGAGTGGCATGATATGCAGCACTTCCTGTGCTTTTATCACCCAGCCAATGGCTCATGTTGATCTGGCTTGTTAAATGCTGGAGGGCATGTGTATGGATGAGTGGGTGTGTGAATGACTCGGTTTGGATATGTGTGAGTGTTTTACTTCCCCTTTGATGGTTAGTCACGTGGATGTAAACAAAAGTGTGTGTGTGTGTGTGTGTGTGTGTGTGTGTG
>NTHP01000119.1:49962-62463 GCA_003416845.1 Oplegnathus fasciatus | reverse complement strand
GTTAAATTACTCAGCTTAACTCAATATAGTTAATGCAGACATAGTAACATAAAGAATTAATGTGTTTTACGTGTGTGTGTGTGTTTTCAAACCAAATGGTCCGGTTTTGGGGTTGCTGTTATTGTTTCAAAGATCATTGTGACAGAGGGGACAAAACAAGATGGGGATCAACAGACACATCTACACACATTCTGCGCTGCACTTGCCCAGGCACTTAGGAAAGAATGTACACATGTTGAGTGTGGGCTGGACTCCCATAACTAGGGCTCTCCATCCATCCGCATCCACCCAGACATGGTTGGACCTTCAGCTAATTGTTCCTTTGCGTGTGGAAGGACTGAGTGTTCCCATAAACCTTTAAGCTTTGCAAGAACATGCCGTCTGATAGTGTAACAGTAGCCTGCTGTATGCTCTTAGCAGTCAGGGCTCATTTGGGACCATCTCTTTCACAGCTTCACAATATGCAACTGAAGCCTCTGTCAGTCCTGATTCAGATGAAAGAGAGTCAAGCTTTTAACTGCACTTACAGCAGCCTCGCTATTTCCTAAATGGAAATAGGATTGTTCAGTTGGTTTTTATGATGGCATTAGATTACATGATATACCCAAATAACAAGCCAGCTCAGTCTTATTTACAGCTGTGTATCTCATGGAAGCAACATCCTGAAGTAATAAATTATGTATGTGTGTGTGTGTTAGAGTGACCCAGCAGCCATCTCGTATTCTATTTTTTCTTTCTTCTTAAGTTTTATCCTTCTCAGTTGTGTGATTTGAGTGGGATAAAGAAAAAAAAACATGCACACACTTTGAAACAGTCATTCATCAGCGCAATCACAGCTTCCAGCAGCTGATTGAACTGAGTGAAAAATGTTTGGGCAAGATAAGCTGGCTAATGTTAGTAGATTTTCTGCTCCGACACTCCTGCCGAACTGAATAGGGGTCGTTGCATGTTGCACACGAGCTGATAGGTGGAACATTAGAGCACGTGTGTGCAGTAGCCGCATAGTGGCTGCACAGACGCGCACAAACACACACATGTGCAACTCACCCAGGGTCTCTAATGCACAGCACTGTGTTCCAGCCAGATGATGTTTGCATTTAAGTTTAGTTCATGGCAGTCACTTTTATCTCACTTTGTGTTTGCCTTAGCAATAGGTTTCATCTCCTCTGCTCGCAACGTGTGTGTGTGTACATACTGAATGTATTTGCGCATACTTTGTGTGTGTTTTCGTGTGTGTGTGTGTGTCCTTTGGCAGGCAGGTACATCTTAGAAAATGAATTAGAGCTACATCTGTTTGTCTGGTTGTGTAAACCCTGTGTGTCTTAAACAGGTTGGCTGTTTAATGTCTTCTGATGTCAAATAAAACCCTGTGATTGATGAAGCCCACTCTCTTATAAAAAATGTTTTTCCCCCTCTGCAGGACCCGTACATCTTCGAGCCCAACTGTCAGATGAGGGTGGATGAGTATGGCTTTTTCATCACCTGGAAGAGTGAGGGAAAGGTACAACCTCCACCTCTTCATTTTCGTGTATTATTTTGTCTGACAGGGGGTCTTTCAAAGAACAAAACATTCTTATTTTGTAGAGGAAAAAAAAGGTTTATCTTGCAGTGTTTTCAGGAATACTTTAACTTTACTTCATCCTTGGTCCATGGAAACCTATAAAAGATATAGAAAAGCATAGCTTAGTGAAAGGAAAGACATCCAGTGGCATGTTTGTTAACATTATTCTTTGCTAACCTTTCTGTAACAACTAAATTTAAATAAGAACACTTTTTATTAGGCACATTTTTAGAGGTGGCCAGTTGTTTTCAGTGAATGTCAGTACGGTATTAAAATTCTGCTGCTCAACTGCAAAACCTGGAGGACAGACAAAATATCTTTCCATCCATTCTTTATACCTGCTTATCCTGTGTGGGGTTGCAGGAGGCTGGAGACTGTCTCACTGGGAATTAAACTCCCAAATTGAACCAGTGGGTGTTATAACAGCTAATCTGACAGCAATATACAACGGAGGAAACTTTTAGAAACTTGATTATGAGAAAGACGTGGAGATGTTACTCATGTTTGGGTCATAATCACCTAAGTTAATAACTGTTGTGAGATGCCGAGAGGCTGTGGTGTTGCCGCTGTGTGGCTGAGTATTAGAGATGATTGCGAAAATCACAAACAAAATGCACTGTGACCCATGTGTCTTGTTTTATTAATGTTTCCCCCGTCCCTCTCTGTCTCCCTCTTCACCTGCTACCATATTCTTCCCTCTACCTCTTTGTCTTTATCTTTCTGTGTATCTTCCCTGCAGGAAGGCCAGGTTCTCGAGTGCTCCCTCATCAACAGTATTCGTGTGGGTGCCGTCCCAAAGGTGAGACCTCAGGAAAGACAATTTCCTCGCTTCTGCTTCCACAACATTCACGCTTTCTGCCTGCCCCACCCAAACACTCAGTCTCTTGCTCCCACAGTGACACTCCTGGTAAAATCTGAGGAGACTGCCACGTCAGGCGCATTATTCATGCTTTAATTAACCAAGGCTATAGTGTATCCTATCGATCGATCGACTGACTGATCTGGGACTCTCAGCTGTGTTCTCCCTGCCGAGCTTCTCTCTCAAATACCAGATTCACCAGGGGCACTAGCAGAACATAAACATGAAATATTTAACTCATCAATATTTATACAGCCCTGGCTGGGTTTAGCCGCAGGTTGTATCTTAAACTTTTTTTATTTGCAGCCCTTGTGCTTTTGACCCAGAGAGAAATAATGAAAAACTGTGCTTCCAGCCCTATTATGATGGGCTGTAAGAGAAGCACTGGGTTAAGGAGTTCACACTATGGGATCAAAAGCTCACAGGTACAGTATAAGGCGTTCTGTCCCTGTCAGAATGACTTTTCCTTATCCTTTAATAGAAAACTGATCTTGAAATAGCCAATATGTACCGACCAGCTGTATTTTGTATTATGTATTTTCAGTGCTGCTGGCAACCAATAAGTTATTTATTTAGCTGATATGGAGCCAGATACACACACACACACAAAAACCTGTATGGTTTTTCTGTATATTAAATATTGATTCATGCAGTTTGGCCTCGACAGTGACACATTATGTCGTAGTGTTTGGCATCACAGCAGACCAGATGAATTATGAAAGCTGTTACGGGAATACCCATGTAGATGTGTGCCTCTAATTAGGATGCAAACCTGTCAAGCCGCTAAAAGTCAAAAGCCTGACAGGAGACACTGGTGTGTACTGTGTACATATTGTTGACAGCAGGAGGTGGTCTGTTTGCTTGCTCCTCTGTGTGGACGTGTGTGTATGTACATGTGTAAGAGCACGTACACAGATACAACAGCCCGATAGCAGCTCCTCCTGTTTGTTCAAACGCTCTATACTGTTCTGTAAGTAGCAGCCTAAGAACAACTGATAGCAGGGCTTCTCCTCAGAGGCTAACATGGTTACACAAGCCCTGAGAGCTGTTTCAGATAATCCAATGAGCGAGAAAAGATGAATTGCATTGGATGATTGCTGGCTGGGGTTTTAAAACGACAGAGCCCGTTGCCTGTTGCTGTTAATTCAATCATATAACAAAAATACATTACTATCTTCCATGGTGACGGTGGTGGCAGACTGACTTCTGAAAAGAGAGGAGTCGCGCTGTGTTTGTGATAGCGAGAGAATGTTTTCATGGATTTTCTGTTTCACAGATTCAACATGAGTTTGCAGTCAAGTCATGGCTGAACTGTGGTGAGGACTGTAGATTATTCTGAGGAAAATAACCAGGGTAACTACAGGTCTTTAAATGTCAGAAATGTCATATCTAATGTCTTATAAAGCATAGGCTGGTGTAATTAGGGGTATTCATTTTTTCAGCATTTGATATAGATTGTTGTAATTCCTTTTACCTTAAAAGTAAAGCCTCATAAATACATATAAATGTCTAAAATACAGTTGAAGTCTTATTTTAAGTGTATAATGCTGTTTTTTCTTATGTGTTGTAGTTTCACCAATAGATGTAATTTGGACTAATAATAGGGTCAGTTGTATTTTCCTATGGTACCACACATAATTAGCTGGTCACAGGCACTATGACCCACATGCTAATTTATTCTTAGATTAAAAGCCACTGGATGGGGTTAATATAATGTGTCAAACAGTTTGGACATCATCGCTTATCCAAGACTTTAATTTCCTATTGTGTTTTTTCTTCTTTTGCTTGATTATATATAGCTTCCCAACTTTCACTACGTGTTCTCAATCAGAGTCCAAATCGGTCTGTTCTTGCTTACTTTTAGTTATTCTATTTTGGTCGTTAATTTGGTTTTACTGACAAGGTAGCTTTGAAAAGGTCTTCTAAAACTGCGGTCTGAAACCTGTTGATTTGCTTTGTCCCATACTCAGACCTTTTACACCATCATAGAAGCATTTATGTAGGTCCTGTGCAGGGGGGGGGGCATTTACATTAAAACCCACTGACATTGAAGAAATCATGTTTCAGCGTCAAAGGATTTGTGTTCTCCAACATGTACAGTAAATAGAAGAGAGGTGTGGACCTCATTCACCATCATATCTGCTAACCGTCTCCTACCTACTCCAGTAAAGCGGTGTCTGAAGCATTGCTTTCCAGCACTGTTGAACACATCCAAATCTGGATTCAGTGGAACTCTTCGAGCTGCTAAGATTTCTTTTGAATTTAGTATTGTAATTTGTTCATCCATGATGGATAACCATTGTATCCCTCCTTAGCTGACACGGAGCTGTAAGTCTCCCAAGCACGATACATACAGTATATAATACTTTTCAGCATCCTGAGGCAGCAATAAACATTTCAACATCCTTCTCTCTAAGCTCCTTTCCCATTGTGTTTCCTTGTCAGTGACTATTTACTGCAACAATACCAGAGTCGGAGATTAAAACCTCCCTTTAGATTTTTTCCATTTCCTCTACTAACTCTCTAAATTTCTGAGATTATTCGACACCGGGACAGCACACACCATGTTTCCCTGTTTCTTTCTGAGGATATTTCTCTGTCTTCAGCTCTTCTTGTCCATCTGCGCAGGCATTTATCTACCTATTTGTCTGACAGCGTCCCTCTAAACTGTCTTGCTTTCTTTTTTCCCCAGGACCCCAAGATCTTGTCATCCTTCGAGGCCATTGGAAAGACGGAGGCCGACTTAGAGGGCTGCATCATATGCATCTGCAGCGGCACAGACCTGGTCAACCTCAACTTCATGTTCATGGTGGCGGAGAACCCAGACACAGCCAGGGTAAATCATGCATGCATGCACTGTAATTCCACAGCTCTGTGCTTTGGCACTTACGACTGATGATGTGAAGAGTCACAACGATTAAGTCAGTGCAGTGTAGATCTGTACATGCTGGCGATTTTTTGTTGTTAAAAGATAATTTCTAAATCAATGTAAACTCTGCTAAGCACCTGGAGTACACCCTAATTTGTTCAACATTTCCACATCATGTAAAGGCTAAAAGAAAACCCCGACAAAGCAAATGTTTAATTCAGAAACAAAACAAATTGCCAGATGAATGGTTCATATGCCAACTCCTACACAAGGCGAATCTGGCCTTGGTTCACTCTGATAAATAGACACATTTGGAATGACTCATTTTTCCCTGTCTCACCTCATCTCTATCTCCCTCTGTCCCTCCTGCACTCCTGCTTTTGCTGTTATTTTCTGATCCTTTTTGTCTTGCTCTTAGTCTACTCTGTCTTTTCTCTCTCTCTCTCTCTCTCTCTCTCTTTCTGTTTTTCTTCCCACTCATCTAGGAAAAAGCTTTGTGAGAAATCTCTCTCTCTCTCTCTCTCTCTCTCTCTCTCTCTCTCTTTCTCTCTCTCTTTTAATCTGCAGACATTATTATTGCTGACCCCTGCTGGCAAACCTCCAAACATTGTACACACCCTGTGTACCCCACAAAGCACAACTGTATGTGCAGATTAAATGTCAGTTTTCTGGAGTTGAACTGATCTGGGTTTGAAGAATGACACTACTCAGATGAACCAAAAAATTGCAGTGTCAGTGGTGGCATAATGGAAATGCTTTACACTAAGAGAATTAAAGCCAGCATTGGTTATTGTTACGTCCCTATGAAGTCTAGGGTTAAGGGAAGAACATAAGCCGGCATAGTCAGGCGTAGATTGCCATTTATTGTTAAAAAAACACAGAAAACAAGCGACAAAATAGAAAACAAATAGTCTTTACAAGCACAGGTAAAACAGCTGAGGCTGGCACATAAAGAAAACGGCTGTGGACGGCGCCGAACCAGCAAACAAACTCCACTTTACTAATTTAAATTCACAGCTGTTCAGCTGGCAAAATCCAGAAGCTTAAAGAAAATACAAGCAAAACAAATACCTGCCTATCTATTTAACTAAAGGAGCAACAATAACTGTCAATCACAAAAACACAAAAGAAAATACAAACCACGGAACACAATAATCCTGCCCAGTCCCAAAACCACAAATCTAGTGCCTCTTAGTTAACAGTCTGTTCGAAACACAAGGTTCGAGTACACCGTATGCAAGTTAACATATATGATCTCCAAAGAAGCACTGTGGCGTGCTGATCAATAGAAATCACAGCCATGCAGGTTGTGAGTCTCGGGTGTCTTTTCAAAACTCCGGGCTTAGAGGAGGCAGCCGCGGATTGGTTGACTGGACTGGTCTGGAAACTCCCGACCAGTCCGGACAGGGAACCCTCCAGTAGTAGGGACCAATCCCAGGAATGAGGCTGCAGCTTCTGTTTAAATGTGAACAGAAGAGAACAGTGCACCCCCGGTTAACGGCAGAGGCCGTAACAGTTATTCTTCAAAGAAGAAGACTTATTGTCAGCAAATCCTTTAAAAAGACCAGAACCAATAATAGTCGGTCTCTCAATTCTTTTGGACTCCCTTGTGGCACTCAGCTCTGAGCCCGTTTGTTATTAAAGATGTAAATCTTTTAAAATGAGTCACAAATGTATAGTTTCATTTTTAAAAGTAATTTCCTAAAACAGCTTGGCACTGCAGTTTTTATAAAACAGTACTCATTTGTTGGAGGCTATTTTTAGCCGGAGATTAATACACATTTGGTATGCCAGTAAGTATTTACGGCAGCAGGATGGCATGTGGGATTGATTCAAAATAAGCTAATGAGCCGGTTCTCATCATCATAAAGGAAAATGTCACCCAGTGCAACAGGGTGGCCCACTGATGTGTTTTTAATAGTTTTTGGACGACAACGTAGGTCCATGGCACAGAGGAATAAGCTTTATCAGGATTTGGCTACACAGCCAATACTTATTAGTAAGATAAATTCATTGTCGGTTTTGGCCTTTTCATGGGTTTTGTTAAATATAAAAAGTGCAGAACATCACCAGTTATCTTTTGACCTTGTGGCAAAGGAAAGAAAACCTGTGGAAAAACAAAGACAATAGTAAAAGTCAGCTATCTTCTATGTAGTAATAAATCCAGTGTGGCCCAAAGGCTCAGAAGTAAGTGAAAGACACAGAGCCAAAGTGAGAAAAAGCACTTTGACAACTTAAAGTGAGTGCAGTTTTTCTCAGCCTCAAGGTTGTCAATCCAGAATAAAAAACATACAAACAGTTTTTGAAATGAATTTCTGTAGACCCGCGCAGGATACGTCATCCACAATTGTTTGTCTAGGAAGATTATTCAAGTGCTGAGAAAGGTAAAAAAAAGTGACATAACACAACTAGAATGATGAAAAGTCACAGTACACTGCTGGCCTTGATGAAAATATTTTTATATAATGTCTTTTAAGATGTCAGTTCTGACAGAAAATGTCCCCAGAATTCAAAATCACAACCAGTTTCAACCCAAACTGAAAGTGCATGTTTTGTGCCAGCACGGATCTGTTATTTGGCACCACAGTGTTGGTGTTTATGCATTTCCCATGAGGGGGTGTTTTTGTGGTGATGGGTGTTATAAATGATGTTTGCGCTCCAGAGAGCTCACTGCCACGGGGCTGCCAATGATATTCATGCAGCAGCCTTCAGCAGGGAGGCCTGATGGTTGAAGCACAAACACACACACACAAACACACATAGATCCAGGTACACGCCCTCGTCCCCCACAGTTTAAAACACATTTATTCCTGCTATTTCTGTCCCCCTCTCTCTCTCTCGCTCTCTCTCTCTCTCTTTCTCTTTCTCTTGCACACACACACACACACAAACACACCATGACACCATCACCAGTTCCCAGCATGCAGGTGGCCCTAAGTAGCAGACCTCGGGAGATGACAGAGTTATTTACATCAGCAGACACACAAACACACACACGGCTTCATGACGACACCACATGCCCAAACAGACTACCCGTGCTGCGCCCGTTATCTTGTTTAATGTTTTTATAATGATGTCAGTAATAATTGGCTGTGGAAGTGAAGGAGAGATGGAGCACAAAGAGGGAGAGTTAAAATCAAAGACATTCAGAGACGGAAAGACGGAGGGGTCAGAAATGTTCCGATTATCACCCGCAGTGACGTTTCTGTTGATGCAGTCAGCAGTGTGTTCATGTGAAGTTGCAAGGCCTTCTCGAGCTATTTGTTTACTGTCACTGCTTGTAGCCTTGCCACAGCTCATGTGTTTATCATTTTGTGGATGTTTGTGTGTGTGTGTTCCTGATTGTCCTGTCATGGCGATCGCCCGTGTGTGTGTATTAAGAGGCAATTAATTTGCTTGTGTTTATTTCCCCAAAGACGCTCGCTTCTAAACACAACGCACACTCTGGAGATACCCTCTTGGCTGCTGTATGTGTGTGTAGACTTTGGTTGGTCAGTGTGGTAAGAGTGTGTGTCCTGAATACTTGTGCTTGTTTATTTTTGCAGAAGTGGATCGAGGGTTTGAGGTCAGTGATTCACAACTTCAAGGCCAACAACGTCTGTCCGATGACCTGTCTCAAGAAACAGTGAGTGCATTTTACAGCACACTCCCAGCATGTCTTCATTGTCTAAGTTCTCTAAAATGTACGTCATATGATTCTGGTGAGAAATCAGCCTTTTCTCTAATTGTGTGTTTTCATTTCCTTCTCTCGTTTAGTTGGATGAGAATGTGCTTCCTGACCAATGTGAATGGGAAGATTCCTGTGAGAGGGTAAGAGTAAACTTATGGGATATTCGGTCAACCATTGTGCCACCCCATTTTACTCTGTTCAACTTTTCTCTTCACCTCTCCTCTGTCTTTCTCTCTGTCTCCCTGTTTACAGCATTACTCGAACATTTGCATCAGGAAAGACAGAGAAGGGGATCTTTCAGGCCCTTAAGGATCTCGGCCTTCCTAGTGGAAAGGTCAGACAACGCTGCCTGTAGACTGTAGTTATCAGACGGATCATTTGTGGGGCTCTGCGCACTTGCACTTTAAACTGTAGGTTTGCATCCCTCATGTATATAACGACTGGCTGTCTTGTTTATCTTCCGCAGAATGATGAGATTGAACCATCAGATTTCACCTTTGACATTTTCTACGCGCTCACACAGAAGATCTGCCCTCGCACAGACATAGAGGAACTCTTCAAGAAGATGTGAGTTTCCTTTTTTTTAACCCGCCTTCCGTCTTCTTTGTAATCGTAATGTTTGCTGATTTTGTACCTCAAAATTAATAAAACAAAACATGATAAATCCTCCAAATAAACAACTTAACAGTAGTACCCGTGCATTGTATTGTACCCATGTTACCCTGTGCCTAAGTAGAACAATGATATCCACTGTTATAATATTCCCCAAGTGTGAGCTACTGCATCTTGTTGGAAATAATCAGGACAAATATTTCTGCGCCTGCTGCACTAACTATGTCTGGACAGCCTAACCTGCTTCCACAGTTCAACATTAATTATGAGTGATGATTAACATGTTATTACTAAAAGTGTGACATTTAAGTACGATCCCCTTTTAAAGACTGCTTTCTAATTTTAACTGACTGACTGTGTGAATGACTGTGAGGGTGTCTATTTTAAGAAGCATAACATTTTGTTTTTGTTTTCTAATTAATTCCTTTGCAGCAATGGGAACAAAACTGATTATTTAACTGTAGACCAGTTAGTCAGCTTTCTGAATGAAGTAAGCTCTTTATCATTCATTAACTTCTCTGTGTGTTTTGCTTGCCCGTGCCCCTCTCTGCAACTCCCCTGCCTTACCGCCGTCCTGCTCTTGGTAGAAGTTGTCCTCCAGCCCGGACTGGACATCGTCCGACCCTCATTAAAACTTCATTAATGAGACGGGCAAAAACATTTCACTTCCAGTCAGCCTGCAAGGGCAACTTCAACCAACTCCCCTATTCTGCATTCCCACCCTCATCCCGTTCTCTATGTTCTCCCTAACGCGGCTTGCCTCCCTGTGTCTGATTGGTGTTGCCATGGCAACGGGAGGGTAGAGGTTTCCATCCTGTTGCTTCTTGCTCGGCTCATTTTGTTTCCTGCTGTCTGTGCCGGTTTTCTGTGGCCGTGCTCGACTGTGTGGCTGAATACCTGCTTAGTCCCTCCGCTGTGCAGTCGCATGTGTGCTGCTTCATCACACTGTTGGCCCGCCAGTGGAGCCAAAGCTTTGGTTAAATTCATTTCCACCTGGCTTTGCGAGTGGGCAGTGGCATTATGATGATGTTTTGATGCTGTTGTTTTGTTGAAGTAGAGCTGCCTTGAACCTCTCCAACGCGTACGACTTCCTTGCTTTTAAGCAAACACTTAACCACTGCACCTGTTAGCGTGGCTCACAGTTTCTTGTGAACATCTTAGTATTACATTTTGTTTGTTACATCCTGTTTATTAAAAGCAACTGTATTGATTTACTTGACATTAGTGCACATAAGAAAATGACACTTCCCTGTTGGTACCTTGTCCCATGTCGTATTAAGTTGGCCCCTGTCCTGTGTGTCAGTGCAAGATGTTTTTTTCTGTGTGTAGACAATACGTGTGTGGATCAATCTGTTTGTGTGTGCGTGTTGCTCCTCAGAACCAGCGTGACCCTAGGTTAAATGAGATCCTATTCCCGTTTTACGATCCTAAGAGAGCCATGCAGATCATCGAGAAGTACGAGAGAGATGACGAGCTGAAGAAGAAAGGTAAAAGAGAGGTGTGGAGGGAAAGAGGAGGCAGAGAGATATTTTAGGCTGTGCTGCCATCTGCCTGTGTACCTTCGAAACTACAGTATATCAGGTTACTGGCAGTTTGCTGCCAATATATGTAGATAGTTGATCATTTTCAGCCAGCCTTATTTTCCGTGTTCTTATCATCATGACAAACTGACAAACCAACAGTTAACTTATATACTACTAATATAAATACACACTCAGATGGCCAAAGCAATATCAGGATCTGTTTTACAGAAATAAGATTATATTACTGTTACTAATTAGATATTTTAACTATCATGAACTGCCTAGCAAGAATGCTGTTCAAATACTAAATACTAAAATACATGTGTGTCATATGTGAGTTTCTCTAATAAATGATAAAAGCCATACATGTTTGCCTCCTGGGTTTAATATCTCTCATCTGGAAGTACAAATTGTAGAAGTGTATAAAAACAAGCCATGCTCATAGCAGTGAATCCATCAAGTGTAAGCAATCCAAATTAAAAGCCAGCTTTTATCAGAAAAGCAATAAATATTTGCAATGATTTTAATCAGGGTTATAATACTACTTTCAGCCAGAAGTAGTATGTACCCTTTTTAGGAAGTTTATGGTAACCACCACTCCATCATTCAGGCAATGATTCTAATATAATAAAGAAACATTGCTATTTACCCTCAATCCTATTAACGTCCACCCCTCGTTCTCTCCCAGGTTGCATGTCCAGTGATGGCTTCTGCCGGTACCTGATGTCAGACGAAAATGCTCCAGTTTTCTTGGACCGGCTGGAGTTATACCAGGAAATGGACCAGCCGTTGGCCCACTACTTCATCAGCTCCTCCCACAACACTTACCTGACGGGGCGACAGTTTGGAGGGAAGTCTTCGGTAGAGATGTACCGCCAGGTCCTGCTGTCTGGGTGCAGGTACGTGAAGATGGTGGATACACGTGAAGATACACTCCAATATATTTATGTAGCTAGGGTAAAGCTGTTCTCAATTATACATTTACATTATATTGTGTGTACATCATCAGTACGTGTACAGTCTCTGTGTGTTCTCCATCCTGTCAGATGTGTGGAGCTGGACTGCTGGGATGGGAAAGGAGAGGACCAGGAACCCATTATCACTCATGGCAAGGCCATGTGCACAGACATCCTGTTCAAGGTGAACACACACGCCCTTACACACACACACGTTTGTTTCCATCACTTTTGGGGACATTACATTGCCACATTCACTCCCTGTAGACTTACCCTAACCATTAAATGCCAAACCCTAACCCTCACCTCAACCTAAACCTGACCTTACCCTAACCTTAAACCAAGTCATCACACTAAAATGCAATGATTTACATTATGGGGACTTGAATTTTGTCCCCATAAGGGAGGCGAGTCCCCACAATGTGACTGTGTAAACAGATTTATGTCCCCA
>NTHP01000119.1:30822-49508 GCA_003416845.1 Oplegnathus fasciatus | reverse complement strand
GTGTGTGTGTGTGTGTGTGTGTGTGTGTGTGTGTGTGTGTGTGTGTGTGTGACCAGTAAACCACAGCAGTATAAGATGGCCAAGTACTGTGAGGAGATCTTCGGTGACTTCCTCCTCAAACTGCCTCTGGAAAACTCCCCGGTAAACACCCTATTTCTGATTCACAATGTCTCTCAGAGTTTTTTGCATTCGGATGACAGTCATCTATATTTAAATGTATGATTATGTTCTCTTTGGCAGATTGAATCTGGGCGCCCCTTACCCTCTCCAAATGACCTCAAACGTAAAATCCTCATCAAAAACAAACGCTTGAAACCTGAAGTTGAACAGAGTGCGTACACAACTCAGCCTGTTGACTTGTTAAACACATAAATCACATAATGAACAGGGATTTAACGTGTGTGTGTGTGTGTCATACAGAACAGCTAGAGGCCTTTAAGAAACATATGGAGGCAGGCGAGACCAACACCCCTGCCATCATTATGGGAGAGGAGAATGAAGAAGAAACAGAGAACGGTCAGCTAAATGACAATCTATGTCTGTGTGTATATACAGTATATATATAGTAAGTCATTGTAGTAAGTTATAAAAAGGAGTTTATGCTGACATGTACACAACAATATACCTTATCAAAGATAATGGCGTTTGAAGAGAAAATAATTGGCACTCATTTTAATAGCTTTTAATATGGTCACACAAGAACAAACAAAGACATTTTCAAAAAGCTGCATCAAATGCAAACTGTAAAGTAAGATTGCTTAGTGTCACAGTTTGTTCAAATAAAAATTAAAAAAATCAAAAAAGATTCATGTTTGGAGTAAATTTGTGCTCCAAAATAAATGTGTGTGTTTGTGTACATGCGTGTAGGTGAAAAGGAGGCTGAAGATAAAGATTTGAATTCAGAGGCTCCCAGCAGTCTGTCAGAGGCAACCAGTGAGAAAGAGGCCAACAGTGTTTCCCAGAGTAACGCTGTCAGCTCGAGGAAAGAGGAAGAACAAAGCAACAGTATCAAGAAGGTGGGCTGTCGCTTTTGTTTGGCTTCTGAAATAATAAAATTAACTGTTTACACTGCCATGAACCAATAATGCCTTAGGCTAACAGTAAACCTCACTGGGCAATGAGATTTAGAAATGGCTTCAGAACTGTAAATGGTTGCTTACCTTCAGTAACTTTTCCTAAATATAGGACAGGGTGGTATTGTGGTCTAAATCATATCAAGTCCCACAGTGAAGGTTATAGGTTTGATAAATGTAGCATCTCTACAGTATGTCCTAAATACCTGTACATTTTAAAAACATACAAAAAACAACTCCAAAGATATTGAAATGATGAAACATACTGTATATTCTTTTAGATCAATAAATTGAAATGTTGAGGTAAGTGTAGAAGAGTAGCACTTTAACTTTACCTATGTGGCCCAAAGCATTCGGTTCTGAGGTGCTTACTGAAACAAAAATAACTGTCTGGAATGTCTTTTTCTAAACTCGTGCAATAAAATTATTACAATAATGTAACTTCACTTTAAAGATACTTTTTTTTTTTTTTTGACGGTTAAAATAGTAGGATCCTTTTTCCCCTCATTAAATGACTCATTATCTTTTAAGAACTTAAGTGCTGACACGGATATTGAGAGGGAACGTTTAATGAGACGTTTTGTCTTTGTGTGTGTTTTTATCTGTCTGTGTTTCCAGGTGCCTGACGATGAAGTGACGGAGATATCCGAAGCCACAGAAGCAACAGACGCCACAGATATCTCAGAGGCATCTGACCAAGACAATAACAAGAAGGCAAGCACTCGACTGCCACTACACACACACTCAACCACTTCCTAGTAAAAACCAAACATCATGTCTGGGTTAATACATCAGACCAAACCAGTTTTAAGTGTATGTCAAACATTGGTATTTGTGTGTGTTTGTACCTGTCCGCTGCAGGGTGGGGAGGAGGCGGAAGACTCTGAAGAAGCTCTGATAGCTCAGTACACCTATGTAGGAGCCACCACCAACATCCACCCGTATCTCTCAGCCATGGTCAACTACGCACAGCCCGTCAAGTTCCAGAGTTTTGATGTGGCAGAGGGTGAGCTTTGTTTCTAATTTGTCAGGTCATTATCCATGTGTTGCTCTGGGTAAAATGCCATTAACACTTTCTCACTCATTCCCTCTTCTCTGTCTTTCAGAAAGGAACATCCACCATAACATGTCATCTTTTAACGAGTCTGTTGGTCTGGGCTATCTGAAGACCAATGCCATAGAGTTTGTCAAGTATCCCTTTGAGCTTCAAGTCACAGCTGTGCTGCATTTATCCGAACAATAGAATGTATTTAAAGTTATAATCTCGAAGATTTTTATTCAAATAAATGTCTGTTAAGTCACTATCTATCGCCAAATGATGCAACACAATGGTGATTGAGCCTATGGCCCACTGATGAAAACTTGCATTTGCAGTATTACGACCCGGGTGTCGGCAGTGACTTTCCAAGGAAAAAGCAGCACACAGTTAGGCTTTTAACAAGACTTTTAATGCAACAGACTCGCTCTTCAACTCACCTGTGTGTGAAGCAGCGTGCTGTTTTTTCCGGTCTCTGCTAGCGTTGTGAGTAAACGGTTACTATGGCTGAACAAACAAAGAAAAGATCGATGACTACAGATGATGAAACTTGAAACTGAAACTCAAGTGAGGTCCAAAAACACACCTGCAATTAACGATTATCACCAAAGGTGCCGTGAAAGACAACAAAATGAAAATCTTCAAGATTACAACTTTAAATATTGCTTGCATGAATTAAAAATCAGATTACATTCCTGATATTACATTTTAATTTTCAAGTTTGAATTAACATTTGAATATTGTCTACTGTAGAGTGGGGTACAATTTTGAAAGTGAAATGTCAAACAGCTTTTCCATTTTCATTTTAATATGGTCATAGAATGCACATGTGTGAAAATGAAAATGAAAATTGGATTATTACATTTTCATTTTCATTTTTACTCAAATAACACATACATATTTGGAAAATTATAATTCTATTGTGGAATTACATTTTCATATTCAAGTTTACATTATCATTTGAATAAAGTCCCCAATACGAATTCATACATATGATACATGTGATACGAAGTTATAACAACATATAATACAAAAAAGTCACATGCCAGCAAAAAATGCTGATCAATTGAGTTGCAAAAAGTGCAAGTGACGCTGAGATCGAAAAATAGCTTATAGTATGCCACAAGTGGTTCAGTGGCTGATCCCTAGAGTGGTATGCCGCTTGTGTTCCGCCGCTTGTGTTCCACCGCCACATACCGTTGCCTAAAGGTGTGCTCGGTCTGAACACACCTTTAGTGGCGTGAGGTAAATGCAATTTCTTTCTAATCTGTAACTATTTGCTTGTTCCCGCTTTTTACTGTTTTCTTAAATGTGCTTATGCTTAATGTATTTCTAAGCCCCTGTGAAGCACTTTGAATCACCTTGTGTCTGAATGGTGCTGTATAAATAAACTTGCTTTGCTTTAACTCCCATAACATTACGGTTTTTAAAAAAAATGAAATCTCAGATATACTTCCTCTCACAGTGGCCGCCTGATGGGACTTTTATTGTGAAGTCTTAACCGGAAGCAGTACGTAGGTGTGTACCTTTATAAGCCGGGGCCGGGCAACAGCAGAAGTCAGTCGGTCTTGCAGTTCTTCAGAATTACTGCTAGCAGCCTGTAGTATCAGTCGGAGTACTTGTATGTTGCCGTGCCGTTGTGTGTTACTTTGTGGCCGTTAACGGGAGCTCAGTTTGTTGTCGTTGGTGTGATGGAAGTGGACAAAATGGACGAGAACGACTGGAAGTATCACGGAGAGGGAAACAAGAGCCTGGTGGTCTCACACGTACAGGTGAGTGCAGGCTAGGCTAACGCGAAGCTAGTCCAAATTCGGCTAAGGCAGGAGGAGGGGGCATTTAAGATCACCGCCCGCTTCACACTTTTCTAACGTTAAATAAGCTTCAGCTCGGTGTTGCTGCCGGTGGAAACTTTATATTAATTTCCTGTTTATGTGTGAAAGGTGAAATGTCAACTGGGTTTTATTGATCATCGCTGCCGTTTAGCCTGTGTTTGCTAGCTTAGCCGGCTTGTTAGCCAAAGAGTTCAAATCAGTCCAACCAGTGAAGAAGACCGTCACGCGGGGACAGCAACGTTTTTAAAACAACACCAGTTATTAGACATTACATGGAGGCTTATGTCGTGTGAGAGAGGCGGACTGACTCGGTGCTGTTTAGCTATAAGATCCTAAAGGGCTGATGGGGAGCTAGGTTAGCCGTTAGCAGCTCCCCCAGGTTTCTCACACAGCTGCCGGTTGAAGTCAACACTTTCCTGGGCTGCTGTCTAACGGGACCTGCCTGTTAGCTGGCTCTGAGGCAGGCAGACAGACTGTCTTTTCAGTCCATCTCCATGCAGGTTAATCCGTGCAGACAGACGCCGGGCTGACCTGGGCAGGGTACTGACAAGCCCCTGGCAGACTGTGGGAAAGTGTGGTCCACGGGACCGGTCTGGTCATGTTGTTATTGAGCAATCGGTGACATGTTCTGAGAGAATGACACACATCAGCAGTGTTGTAATCAGCTCAGGGACCGTTGAGCTTTCTTGAGGTTTTGATTGTTTAGAGTCTATTAGACACACATTAGACACATTTTTTTTTTCTAGGGCTGGGCAATAATTCAGTGGTTACTGACTTACTAAAGAAGTATTCAGATCCTTTACTGAAGTAAAAGTACTAATACTGCACTGTGAAAATACTTAAATACACATATTCAAAACCTTACTTAAGTAAAAGTATGCAAGTATTATCAGCAAAATTTACTGTCAGTGTTTTACTTTATATCTGATGTGTCTGGATTAATATTACTGTTGCATTAATGTGTATGTTGCATTTTACTGCTGTAGGTGTTAGAGATGTTCTGAACCCGTTTTTTCCTTCCTGATACGATACCAAGTACAGAAAAAGTACAAAACCATACATATTATTTATGTGATATGATTGCTGTCATTGTTGAATGGCCTGGAGCACAGCACGACTTGCTGTGTAGGCTGCTGTTTTGGAGCAGCAAAGAAGAATTGATTTCCAGTGAAACAAGTAGATTTTTTTCAGGGCTCATGAATTATGGTATCGGATCGATGAACAGACTGGCGTACTCGCCGATCCCACATTTTAGGCTGTATCGGAGGCTTTTCAGATACTGGTATCGGTATTGGAACAACTCTAGTTTAAGGTTGTACTGATTTTGACTACTTCATATACTGTTGGGTAGTTTAATCTACAGCAATATATTATGGTTTATAAGATCATCATATAATAATGATTATAATAATAATTATTATTAATAGAGTGCTTTTCAAAACCCATGTTACAAAGTGCTTCACAAAGGCAACGAAAACAGGTGGGTCATAAAATCATCAGTTTTAAAAGAAAACATAACAATACAGTGTATTTAAAGGTAAATACAAACATTTTTAAAGGAAATAAGACAATTCAAAGAAAATTAAAACTCAAGTAAAATCAGGAAAGGCTCTCTGATAAAAGTATGTTTTAAGAAGGGACTTAANTCACTTTACAGAAGTCAGTTGTTCAAATTAGTGATTGTTTTTGTTTTATACATCCTGTGCTGATATGACACCTGAGTTTTAGTCCCGATACTGAAACTTTACTTTTTCAGATACCTTACTATGAGAAATATTACCATATTTTTCTACAAACCCATTTTTTTTCTCTGGACAAACGAAGTGTTAAATGTTGTCTAAACTGGAGCAGCTGTGCAAGAAATTTGTCCGAATAAGATGCAGTCTAAAACTGGCAAAATTATCAGAAACTGATGAAATATTTAATGCCAGCTTTCAGATTCAGACAACTTTTGCAGCTTACCCCGTGCATACATACAACTCCAAAACTCGCAGGCAAGGTAGTTATATGCCAGAGGCAACAGGTCAACATACATGGGTCAATACAAGGAAACAACAAGCAGCAGTAAATAAAATAAAACATTTCATCATAAATTCATATGAATAACTAAGTTTAAAAGAATTTAACAGTCATTTAAAATGACTACTGTTGGCATTCAGTAGCCTGGTAGCGGAAGGAATGAAAATTGGTTTGTTCTCCTAAGGGGCACATTACGCCCACAACACCAACCTGAGGGCATTACAGTGACTTCACTGGACAGAATGTGGTCAGATTGGCTTTCTGGGCCACCTGTTTCTCCCAGAGGGAGCTCAAGTCTCTTTGCTGGGCTCCAATTATCTTTTTAGCAGACTTTCACAACACTATTTAGGCTATTCTTGTCCTTCATAGACAACCCATTAAACCAGCAAATAGCCTAAATGAGAAAGTTAGAAGACTTTCAATTAGTTTTTCATACTCCAGTGGGTGATGAAGAGATAATAAAAACAAATATAAACAGACAGATAGACATTATGGGTGGCCAATATGGATTAAATCTCCAGGAAATCAATTGTGAAACTGTTTATGGCTAGAACAACCTGACAGAGTGTCGTTTGGTTAATCGAGCAACTTAAATATCTGACATCAAAGTACTCAAAAATACAGTATTTCCATTAACCAGCCCCGCTCATCCATTTGCAATATTTTCCCACAATCATCTAATACAACAAGAGATAGTGACAACATAAGCTAATTAACTAATGTTTTCTAGTATGTCTCATCATTATTGCCCAACCCAAACTCCACACTTCACTCGTTCAACAGGTGTGATTATGTAAGAGGGGAAGGATGAATGGAGACAGAGACACTTTTCAGATAATCATCTGTCAAAGTGTACAGAGCTCCAGTTATAATGTGTTTATTATTATTATTATTATTATTATTATTATTATTATTATTATAATAATATCAATGTCTCATCTTGGTGTTTTTACTATGGAATTACGATCAGATACTGTGGTATTTATCCCGTTAATATGCAGTGCACCTACCTGCACTTCAGTAACCTGGTTACTGGTGAATGATCTGATTTCTTAAACTTTATTTAAACTAGAAACCTGGTTTCTGTAATTAGAGTAGTGGTCTTGAGAAACCTGTTTCCCAAGCTAGATTCGTTCTGAAGAATGCTTTTTTTTTAAATTTTTTTTTTTTTATACATGTAAGCAGGTGCAGGACAAGCACTTAAAGAAAGGGAAGGTATCACTGTGACAGCAGAGTAGCAGTATAAAAGGGAAGATAATTGTATTTTTTTAAAATGATTTAATTCAAGTCAGACTAAAACTGACACTCTAGAAGTCTAAATTAAGTCGGTTTATACCACTGAACATGTGACTGTAAAATTTAGGTAAATTCAAGCTGTAAGCTGTCCTCTCACTGCAGCATCATCCCAAAAGTGTGTTACCAATACAAAATAATCAGGTTTGGTTCAAAATGAAGGTCAAGTTAGGAGAGAAATTTGATCAGTGACATGCTGCATGTAAATGTGGATTTTACTGTACCCAGGTTACTATAGTACATGTAAACACGTTGACTCTTTTCCTGCATAACCTGATTTCTCTGAACAATCTGGTTTCTTGTGAACATGAAGACACTCACTGCTAAAATCTCCTGATATGTGTTGTGTCAACATATTCTTACATCTATGGATGTGCTTTACTCACTCACACCCAAGTGCGGACAGAAGTACTCACTGTTGTGTATTGTAATAGTTGTTATATACTTTGTATTGTGTTTGAATGTATTGTGTTTTATGTTTAGACAATCACAGACACTTGTCCCAACTCGCAGTCTGACGCAAATGTTTGTGGGAAACCTTTATCAGTATTTTAACCCAGCTCAGGAATCTCCTGGAGATGTTCCTGGTGTGAGTCCAGGTCTTAAATAAGGCTGCTCTGATCCTGACTGAGCTTCTCTTCTGTCCTTGCAGCTTTCCAGAGTGCTACGCCTGCTCAAGTATCCTGCAGAGGACTCTGAAAACCCTCCACAGGTAAATATGAGTCCGCCTGGGTCTCAGGTGTGTCTGAAGCTAAAGCCGGGTCCAAATTACTGCTCAGTAAAAACGTCTTGATGCAGATCACACGGCAAGTTGTGGGAATGTTTACGTCTTTTAGTTAATGTGTGCTTGTTGATTACATTTTATTTTTTGCAATGTGCACTTCTGTTCTTTCTTTAAAAATAGGTGTAAACTAGACCAACACTTTACAGAGTAAGACCAGTTTCAACCCCAAAGCGGTCGCCTCAACTAATTTTAGTATCTGGCCCAATTTCCACCAGACTGGCTGTCATTTGACGTTCAATTTGTTGTCAAAAGATCCATTATAAACTGTAATGAGCTTGTTTTGTTATTGTTGGAGTAGTGTTTTAGATGTTGTGGTCGACTGAACTTCAACCTCACACACATCAAGCGTTTAAGTTCTTCAAAACAGACCAAACTGTCCTCGTCTTCCACTCATCTGCAGCTCAATTTTTCTTTTTTTTTATTGCTTCCCGCACAGTCAGTAGAATTTTACAAGGTAAAGCTGCCTTTCTCAACATTTTTTGTGGATGCAGCCATCTTGTTTGGATAAAACTTTATTGGAATTGTCAATGGACGTGAGCTCTCACTTCATGACCGGTCGATTCATTAAAAATGTGTAGTTTGAGTTAAGACAACGTACAAGATTAATAAAATCAGACAGTGTCTGCCGAGCTTCAGGCCTCTGCACAGTGGTCCTGGTGGACCAGAGGTTCACTGTTGGAGCTGAATAAACTCTGGATTTAAAAACATTAATAAGAAAAACACAAACAAAGATGAACAAGGTGTTAAATGGCAGCATTTGAATTTTAATTCCCAGCTGCAGTGAGAACCTGACTCTCATACACTCTCTGACGAGATCATGGCCTGGGATGGGCTCAGGTATCTAATTCACAATTAACATAATCTACCAAAGGCAGTTACAGATACAGCTGTGTGACAGCAGTTTAAAGAGCCCACAGGCTGCAGAGCTTAGACTACATACATAAAGTAACAAGTGACAACTGTGCCTTGGTCAAATCATCAGAGCAAACAACATCCACACAGATATCTACTTACGTCTCCGACAGTTTATTTAATAAAATAACAGCTTGCCAGATCAAATAAAGCATTTGACTGCACCTGAAAGCAGTCACAGGTGTTAATCTGGCTTTATGGTAAACAGTCCAGCTCTCAGCAGGGCGTGATGTAAGAGTTAAAATTGATGACAGAGTGTCAGTCATCCTGTCTGACAGGCTGGTTGATCCATGACTGAGAGGTCAGCCTACAAATGTAGATGAGGTTTAAGATCTGGTTCATGCCTGTTTGCAGGGTTACAAAAGAAACTTAGTTTAGTGCAGCAGCACAGGGCTCCATTAAGTCACAGCTCTGTTTATTGTGGAGAAGATGCTGATCTTACATCCTGGTCAGATTAAAGGCCTGAAGGCTCAGTCCCTGATCCAAATGCAAATGTTTACATAAGTTTTAGTTGTAGACACACCAGGAAAACGGACTGGTATTTGTGATTCTCCTAAAACTCAGTCTTTCAGTATGTTGGAATTTACTTTTTTTTTTTTTTAAAGTGAATAAATTAAAAATAATTGGTGTGTTTGAAGGGTTTCTCTACTTTTGAGCCAATTACCATATTACTGGTTTAACAAGCTAACTTTGGGTTTAACCCTGGCTTTTTTCCTCACAAAGATAGTTGCTGTGGTAACTGCTGGCACATACCAAATACACAAAAGGGTCAGTTTGTGTTCAGACTTACAGATGAAAACATGTGAAAGAACCAGCTACTGACCAGTCAGCTGTGAGGAAAAATGGAGTCCTCATTCCTACAGGATCCCAGTATGGAAAAAAGTGGTTATATTTGATGTAGCTTGGTAGATGTGTGGTTATCTACAAAACTCCGAGCGACTGATTGTTTGTCTAACCAGGGAAACAACCCTCAATGAGCACAACAGCAGTGAATACATCTTAGATTGTGGGAGAGGTCTGTGGCCTGGGACAGTGCTAAGAGTGAACAGAGTCCGATGGTGATCAGATCTGCGAGGCCAGTTATCCAGAATCACATGTTGATGTTTGGTTTAGTGAAGCCAGATAATAATTGAGCTGAGCTGACTTTGTGATCCTCTTTGTGAGCGCAGAGAGAACAAATAACTCCACTGCTCTGTCAACGTTCTCAGAACAGGATATAACTTTCTTTACCTGTCTGTCTACCTGTCTGTTTGTCCTGCAGACAGTGGAGCAGGCTTTCAGGCAGATTCAGAACATCGTTGACTTCAGCTCCAACGTGATGAGCAGCCTGCTGGGAGAGAAGTTCATCCACAGCGGGGTAAGACATTTTACATCTTATCTTTTATCACTTTTGTCTTTTTAATGTAAGTTTTATCTTACAAAACAACAAAACAAGATTTGGCATTGCACTCCTAAAACATGATCAGACTCGCGATGGACAAAAATGGTCAAAATCGATGCAGCAGAACCAGAGATATCGCCTTTATTTTATTCAACACATTCTTCTTCCTTGTCATAACCTGCCGCCTACATTACCCACGATGCAACTCAAGTGGCACACAGCTCCCTCTGGAGCCACACATCCGCGGTGTCCTCACAGGAGGCCGGTCAACATGGCTTTGAATTTTCGTGACTGTTGGACACTGCCTGAACGAGATAAATGTCACTTCCTGTGTCCACTATGCGGCGCTAGAGAACACACACTAATTATACGTCATGGTGCTGGATATCATGTGTGCACCATGCCATGTAATGTTCATGTAAATTGGATGATCTTTGTCACTTAAGGCTGACTTTCTGTTGTCAGTAGGTGGCGCTATGACTATGGCTGAATATTGGTATGTAGACTTATTCAGGCCGGGACTCTTATCAAACATGTTGAGTTTGGGGCAGATTGGACAATGTGTATTTCAGTTACAACAACTTGATGGTTCATGGCGAAACACGCAAAATGGCCGCCATGCCACGGCTACGCCCTTCGATGAAAACTCACAAATAGCACAACTTTTCATCGCAATGGTCTTTAGATTGCGCTGACCAAATTTGAAGTTGATGTGATTATTTCTATTTAAGTATGACTCCTGTAAATGGCCAAAAATACACTGAAATTTTAAATTAAATTCAAAATGGCTGACTTCCTGTTGGGTTTAGGTCATGGCACAAAGAGACTTTTTTCAGTCTTGGGATGTTACATGTGCCTACCAAATTTCATACATCAAGGTGAAACGTACAGCGAGGGCTGCTTCGTTGAAATTTTGTAGGGGGCACTATGGAGCCATTTTGCCACACACAATCCTGCGACCCACATCAGATACCTATTTTCATGCCTTCTGATGTCGACCAAGTTTTGTGGGTTTTCGAGCATCCCTAGCCCCTCAAAAACCGCTTCCTGTTTCATGGCGAACAATGCATCGCCATGGCAACAGCGTTCCATGAAAACTCACAATCTTCACAACAAAGCATCATCAAGGTCTTAAAGTTTTACTGACTAAATTTGATGGGGATATGATGAGCCTGCTAGGAGTAGTACATTAAAATATTGCGCCTATAACTTCCTGTTGCCAGTAGGTGGCGCTATGATTATGAGTGAATTTAGCCATGTCGATGTCTTCAGGCCTGGACTCTTGTCCAGCATGTGAAATTTGGGGCAGATTTGACCGTGTACAGTAGAGTTACAACAGCTTATTGTTTCATGGCAACGCCGTCTGATGAAAACTCACAATCTTCACAATAAAGCATCATCAACATCTTAAGGCTTTTCTGACCACGTTTGAGGTGGATGTGGTTAACCCTCTAGGAGGAGTGCATCAAAGTGTAAAACATGTCATTTCCTGTTGCCAGTAGGTGGCGCTATGACTGACAGAATATTAGCATGTAGATGTCTTCAGGTCGGGACTGTGATCAAACATGTGAAGTTTGGGGCAGACTGGACAATGTACGGGGGAGTTGCAACAACTTGATGTTTCATAGCGAAACGCGCAAAATGGCCGCCATGCCACGTCCATGCCGTCTGACGAAAACTTACAGATAGCACAACTTTTCATCGCGAAGGTCTTTAGATTGCACTGCCAAGATTTGATCTGATGAATTCTGTAGGAGGAGTTCGTTAAAGTATGGAGACAGCAAATCGCCAAAAATGACCACTAAATTCAAAATGGCCGACTTCCTGTTGGATTTAGGGAATGGCACCAAGAGGATTTTTTGTTCGTCTGGACAAGATACATATGCCTACCAAATTTCAGCCGTGTAGGTGAAACTAAGTGGTTGTCTTTCGTTTGTAGGGGGCGCTCTTGAGCCCCCTTGCCACGCTCAAAGCCAAGTCCCATATAAGACTGCAATGTACTGCACTTGTGATGTGTGTACCAAGTTTGGTAACTTTGAGTGCATTTTTGAGGGTCTAAACATACTCGAAAAGTGTGAAAGAATAAGAATAATTCGCAGCGGTCGCTGCTCGGGCCCTAATAAGGCCTGTATGTAACAATTTGCGGGTATTAGCCATTTCTTTTAATCTTTTTTTTTTTTATTGCCAATGTGTGAACAAATTGTAACATAACTTAAAAAATGAGACCTTCGCTGACTTTCTCGGTTGACTGCAACAGCCTATAGACTGATTTCTATGTAAAGGACTCTCTTCAGCTCCGCTACAGCGCTAACAGTGAGCAACACGAGCGGCACACACCACAACACAGACTCACAACTCGACACAGGCAACATATCTTATTTATAATATTTCGTCTGGTTCACTCGCCGTTAGCGTTTTCATCCAGCTAATGCAGCTGCTGAGCCTCTCGGTGAAAGCCAGACAAACAGCGATAAGCTAAAAACTATTTTTATCACAACTTTATTGAAAAGCAAGCTGTCAACATGATGCCTGTCAATCAGGTTCAGTGTCGTGTGTATGTGTGTCACGTCACTGTTTTGGCCGATGCTGGCTCGCTCCCAGGGAGTGAGAGCAACAGGATGCAGACTACAGGTGACTTAACGGCCACAGGTGTTCTGAAAGTTACACACAGCCCTTTTAAGGTGCTGATAAACACTGTGTGAGTTCAGAGCAGCAAAGTAAAGCAGGGCCGGATCAAGACTGATGCTAGAGTATCAATTTAAGATCTTTGATTAGGAACTGAAGCCTGGGACAAAAGAAAATTTTAAGACATATTGGTGGACTAATTTCACCCCCACTGTAAAATAAAAATCTGGGGGTGTTTCTAAAAATGTGCACTTTAACAGCAACAGTTAGCTTTTTAAGCATAATGTGAATCCCTGTTGGACTCAGAGCTGGGTGATAAACCAGACAGTTTTCCAGCAGCGGAAAGTCACAAAAACAATGACGTAGTGTTGGTTTTAGTCAGGAGGGTTTTAGCACATGAACAACACTCCCCAGAATAGATGCTGCCTAATTTTAGATTTAATTCTAAGATGGAAGTTAACCACTGAATTTTATCTCTGTCAATATTTAGAGCACTATCAAAAATCACAGCCATGTTCCTAACATGAGGTCTGATGTATGTGGCAGCTTGTAACCAAATGATTTTAACTTAATATTTGGTGCTACATGATGAATATGATTGTTAACATCTGTGTAATCAGCAGGACCGAAGCTGTTTGGGCTGGTTTGGTTACAGCTGTACGTTATCACTCCTATAGTAAAGAGCACACTGCCTGCAGATCACAGTGCTTCACATACAGTAGATAACAGAAAACAGAACGTGTTCTGTTCACAAACTGGACTAAAGTGTCTCACTTCATTTTCTCTACAGGAAGTGGTCAAACTGCCACTAGAGTTTGTGCGACAGCTGTCAATCAAAGTTCAACATCAAAGACCAGGTAAAGCTGTTTTTTAATCATTTCTGTGGGAAACATCAGGTACTGAAATCTGTTCAAGTTTGACATTTTGGGAAATACGCTTATTCACTTTCTTCCAGAGAGGCGTCTGTACGGTAAATATGAAGCTACAGTTAGCTTAGCTTAGCACAAAGACTGGGAATGGGGGGAAACGGCTAGCCTGGCTATATCTAAAGTTAACAAAATCAGCCTGCGAGCACCTCTAAAGCTCACTAATATATCTGTTATAAAGTATGGGATATTATATTGGACAGAGGGATATGAGATCTGTATCAGTCATCTCACTCTGTGCAAAAAAGAGAATAAGCCCAAAATGTTGGACTATTCCTTTAACGTAAAAGAAGTTAGATTTGATATGTAGACACTTATGTGCTGTTGCTCACTTCATACTGTTCCTGTCAGCATCAACACGTTAGTAGAAACTGAAGTTCTACCTGTTACTCTGAGGTTCTGTCCACAAGAGTGCAGATACATTGAAAACACGTTGTTGCCTTTCTAAGAGCTCTTCTTCTACCTGCTCTTTAGATTCACATATGCAGTTAGCAAACAACAAAACGCGACCTCAGCCTCAGTTTTTCATTCCAAATGTCATCATGTAGTTCTTGTGATCTGATGTTGAGTCTCAGTGCAGCAGCCCAAGAATGACTGTTGAGTTTGGTTAGAAAAGAAGCATTTATGAGTCTCCATCAACACTGATACCATTAAAATATTCAGCTCATTCAGCCTTTTTCTTCAGCAGACCTGAGAACAGATTCTCAGAAGGAGTTTTGTAATTCAAAAGCAGGAAACAAGCAGCAGTGTGGAATCTGACTTAATGATGATTTTGGGCTGCAGGGCTTCAAGTTTAAAAGAAAAATAAACTGAATAAAGAAAATAAGTAATTCAACTTTATTCTAGAGCTGCAGCAATAAGCCAGTTAATCGATTAGTCAATCAAAAGAAAATTAATCTGCAAATATTTTGGTAATCGATTAGTCATAAATTGAAAGTGAAAATGCCAAAACTTGATGGTTCCAGGTTCTCAGATGAGAGAATTTGAGAACCTGGAACCATAAAATAGTTGAAATACACAAGGGTTAATGGCAGTGGTCAAAAATATCCAACACCACGAAGGCACAACAAGTGCAAGGTTGTTCATCCGTCTATACAGAAGGTAAACGGACCACCTGTAGGAAATATAACGACATTGTCTGTCTGTCTGTCTGTCTGTCTGTCTGTCTGTCTGTCTGTCTGTCTGTCTGTCAGCCTGGCGCTGTGATAAGGTAATGGACATCTACAGCGGCTGTGCTCTCTGTCTGCCCAACCTGACATCTCCAGCCCTCCACCAGCCAACACACACTCCTCCACTCTGCATCGAGATCAAGGTGCGCGCGCACACACACACACACACACACACACACAAAACATCAACAACGTTCATTCAGTTTCAGTGAGTTTTGATAATATTGTCAGTAGTTTTGAGCCTGTTTTTAATTTCAGTTTCGTCTCGATAATAAAACTCCAGATCTTGTTTAAAATGATGTTCTTCTCCGTCCTGAGAAGCAGCTACCGTTTCAGAGATCTTTGTCTGTGAATCACACCCACCCAGACAAACTGAGCTAAAACAACAGATCACATGAGTGTGACTGAGAGTGTGTGAGTGTTACTCAGCTGCTGTTTTTGTGTGTGTTGTGTTTTTAGCCTAAATGTGGCTTCCTGCCGTCCTCCAAACATGTCAGCAAAGACATCAAGACCAAAGTGTGCCGCTTCTGCATGCACCAACACTACAAGGTAACTACAATCACAGTACAACTACACCTGCACCAACTACAGTAAAACAAGTATAGTATAACTACTAGGGGTGTAACGGTACACAAAATTCACGGTTCGGTAGGTACTTCAGTTTTGGGGTCACTGTTCGGTACGTTTTCTAAACGTTCAACAGTGGCTCATCGGCCAAAATTCTTACAGTTAAGGCACTCAAATACTGGCATGTTGTCAGTAAGAAGAAATAAAATACAAAAATAAATAACACAAATGTCAGTAATGCTCCATCGTAACACTTTGACCTGTTGATGATTCCTGAACAACTACAGTTCGCGCTCGTTTATACAGGGCAGCACAGCGGACTGTAAATCCTGTATTCTCTGTGGCCGAGTATGATCACATATCTGCAGCGATAAACACTTCAGAACCAAGGAAGTCGCATACTGAACGGTTCGGAACGAGTACACGTACCGTTAAACCCCCAAGAACCATAGTATATCAGGGTTGATCCGGTTATATTTTAATGGATCAGTATCAAAATCCGATCCTGTCTTTACTGAACTCTATAGTGTTTTGTCCATTTCACTGCTAGTGTTGGCGCGGCTCTCCTTTCTATAGAGCGAGCAGTTCACATATGAAAAAAATAACTGACTCTGTTCTGACACCTGGGTTGGCAAAATATATTCGCTGAGCTCCGGCCCTAAAGAATCGATTATCTCTCCTCTCTTTCTCTCTTATTAGTAAACCTCAGTGTACACAAGTGTCATTTTTAACTGTCGCTGTCCGTCGCTTTCACAGTTTCACAAACGTTGCTGGCGTCAGATCACATCAGCTGTCGCTCATTAACTTTAATTCTGTCAATAACTTGATGGCAGACCAAAACTAAACTTGGCTGTTGTCTCTCTGGAGTGTCTGTAATCGATCAAAGATCATTTGCGAGGGAAGAAGCTCCACTCTGTAACATCACTGTACAATCAGTTTTTCTGTAGTTCCAACAACTCCAACAGAGGGAGATGTCTTCTCTCTAGTCGCATTCTCCAGTTAAACTTTTTCAGTCATATCACATCAATATTTCAAGCTCATTAACGTAATCGTTTTCAATCAGGACCTGAAAAATAAAAAAGATTTAGAAGGCTACAGCTGTTATTTTAATGTGTCGGATACATTTTTAATTAACATTTAGAAAAATGGAAATAACGGATCAGACTCTGTCTCAGCAATTCCCAATATTAAAGGACTCTGTTGTTCTGTAGTTGTACTTTTACTGATCAAACTGTTTTCGTTGTTTTTATTACTTCCGACATTTCTTCTTCTTGATTTTGTTTTCTCTCCCTCCAGGTGGCCAATGGGAAGTGGAAGAGACGCAGTCTGTACTGTCCTCTGGACCTGTTCTCAGGGTGAGATTACTGCAGCTAATACCATTACCACCACCACTGCATTTACTATGTGTGGAACTCATGTAAACAGTTATACTGTGATTACGTATACAACAATTACACATAATAACAATCATTTAAGTTTGTTCTGGTCTGGAGCAGCTGGTGATGTAAAACTATACATCTTGTAGTTGTTTGGGACTGTACTTCTTCTCTGCTACTACTACTACTACTACTATTTCTGCTACTAATACCACGACAGTGCAGATTCAGTTGCTCTTAATAAAGCTGCTTCACTGTTCTGCAGCTGATGTTTTCTGGTTTCTCTCGTGTTGTTCAGGAACAGACAGAGAATGCACTTTGCCGTCAGACACCTGATAGAAGAACCTCAGAACAACTTCAAAATCTTCAAGGTGAGACAAACACACCTGTCTGTCTCTCTCCTAACACTGTATGATGTGACACCTTTGTGTTTGTGTACTTTTATCACAATATTCAACTCCATCAGCAACACAGTCGATCAACACAACCACTGCTTTAAAGGATAAGTTCACACTTTTTCAAGTCTGTCTTGAAATAATAATCAGGTGCCCACATGAACATTGAAAAGGGTTATTTGTTGCTTTAATTGTTTCTCTTTATACTGGCTGCAAAGAGGTTTTTTCTAAAAGCAATTTAAATACCAAATGAGGACAAAACATTTCTTCTGTGCAGAAATGAATTCTAAAGTTCAGCTGGAACTAATATGAAGCTTCAGAGTTAATCAAATCAATTAGACATCCGAGTTAGACAAACAAAGTTGGTATTTTCCAAAGTCAGTCATTTTAGTACAAAATTCCCACTTTGTGTCATTATCCCTACACCGCAGCTCTGCATGGAAACACTGTTGTTAAAGCACAAAGGCTGAATTTGTACAATTTTGTATAAACAGACCTTGACTTTGGAAAGTACCAATTTTATTTGTCTAACTCAGACGGCTGCAGCTACAGATTGGTTAAGATAAACTAAAGGATGCATTCTTGTACAGAAAGAACTGTGGATTTGTCCCCTAACTTTGAAATTGTAAANNAAAAAAAAAAAAAAAAAAGAGAATCAGAAAGTCAGACAGGTTTATTGCCCAGTAGGTTTTGGTATTTTGGTGCATAATGGTCACAATAAACATAGTTAGAGGAAAGAAAAAGAAACAACAAGTACTGTAAAAGTCAAGAATCATAAATCTAAAATGGGAATTCACAATAAAAAAAATATGAAAAATATATTAAAATTATGTATGTAGGTAGGTAGGGAAAAGAGCTGCCCAGTGTTTAAAACGAAGAGGATGGAATGTCCAAAGGGAACTCTTTAGAGGTGGAAATCACAAAAATAACCCAAGCAGCCCAGCAACCTATTATTATTTATGAGTTATCTGATTATGATTGTTTCTGTGGCTTTCGTAGGCTTTTAACGAGGAAGTAAGATATTGTGAGAACAGTGCTCTCAGTCACCAGCGAGGAGCTCTACTGCTAAATGTTACTGATTCGTTCAGTGACGACGGGGATTCAGTGAAGTTCAGTTCACTTTGAAGATTTGTTGATTAAAGATTTGTTTGTACACTGAACACCCCTAGATCTGTCGTATGGACAAGAGAAAAAATTAAAGCGACCAATAACAATATAAATGTACGTATGGGCATGTGAGTGTTTTAAAGATACAAAAATGTGACTATCTTTTGATTAGTACTTTTTTTTTTTTTTTT
>NTHP01000119.1:0-24774 GCA_003416845.1 Oplegnathus fasciatus | reverse complement strand
GGGGGGGGGAAGAAAGGAGAACGGAAGTGATGGAGAGAAAAGCAGGTCGTCGGGCTGTGATGTACGTAAGATGTCATTTCCTGAATGTGGGCGGGACCTCTGGTGGAGTCGGCACTGAGGCGGAGCCAATATGTTTGTCCAGGTTGTTCTGTGAAGCATCACTATGGTAACAGAGGCACTCGTTACCATAGCTACAGCCACAGAGGAGGGGTGAAGCCAACATGGCTGATCTGATCACCAAACGGTCTTTGTGAGTCTGGATGGAGGTTTTTTTTTGTTTTGTTTTTTTTTGGACCCATAATCCTTTGCAGACATTTGGATCCTGGAGTTTCAGTTCTCTGCTGGAATCCACAGAGGCTTTCAGTTCGACTCATCACTCTCATATCTCATGAATGAGATGAGGTGATGCAGCATTTGGTTGAAAACCTTCATGAACCAGGTGGAGAACCAGAACTGTGACAGCGAGCAAGGCTTCACCTCCCTGTTTGTTTGTTTTTTGACTCCCGTTCAGCTGGTGGCGGGATGTTAACACGTTCTCCCATCAGACATTTGAAGCTCAAGTGTCTGTGACTTTATTTTTCTTTACCAGGGAGGAGAGCAGAGTGTCGGTAGAGGGTCAGTTCACTCAAATAAAACAACTTTTCTTTCTTTCTCCAGGTTTTGGTTTTGAGACATCTGTGTGAGATTTCTGCCTCTTCTGCAGCACAATGAAGTTTTTGATGCTCACAGCTTTGAAAAAATGACTTCAGCAGCAACAGTGTCACTGTGACTCTGGATGACGACTAAAGACACTTGAGACAGCTTTTATAGAAACTACAAATTCGGAAGAAAATCGTTCCAATAAAAACAAGAAAGCTGTTTCCGAAAAGAAATTTAAATTAATTCTTAAAATGTCTTTCAATCCAAACACAAACTAAATTCCACTCACCTCCATCGTATTGGGGTGGAGGCAGAAATCTCAGACACAGGAAACCTGGACAAATAAAGACAAAACAATCTGCATGGAGAGAAAAAATACACTCAGTGGCCACTTTATTAGGTACACCTGTGCAATATAATGCAACCCAGTACAACAGCTCTGTTATAAATTCTACCTTTTACAAAACTTTTAATGTTTATTTTCAGGAGTGGTTATATTATTCTGAAAGGTGTTTCTAATGTTTCACCATCTACATACGTATTGTTTAATTAATATGTCCACAAACTGAACATCATATTTGTGAAGGAAATATTAATGGCAGAACTGTTGTGCTGGACTGTATTAGTGTACACAGTTGTACAAAGTACTGACTGTATGTATTCAAGTAATTTGAGTAAACTGACCCTTTAAGGTCCAGCTGGCCGACCAAGCAGCCCATGAAGGGTTCTTCAAGCGAAGATGTTTGTGTCCAGCTGCCTTTTTTTTTTGACCTAAAACCTCCTTTTGTGTTGATAGCAGCACATTATTTTAACTCTTCTTGCTGTCAGAACAAGACTCAGCCCATTTTGTTTGAAGAAAAGCTGCATTTCAGTAGTTGTCTAACATCTCGTTGACTAACCGTGTGATACGTAGCTTTGTAAAGGTACAGTTACATTACACTTCCTGCCAATATTTGCTCCAATTCACAAGTGAAGCCCAAACCACAAATTCAACCACCAGTTTGCTGTCATTGTCTCGCAGGTCAAAGTTCACCTTTGACATCACACAGTCGGCCAATAGAAACACTGATGCACTGTGTGGTCACAGAAGACTAATGTGACCGTACACTTGCAGAGCAGGAAGCGGAGCCAGAGCAGAGGATTTTTATAGTGGAGCAGGGGAAGTTATAACAGAACTGGAGGTCAGAGGTCTGACCCACCAGAGCTAAGGCTGCTGGGTAAAAGAGTCGTCCTCTTCAGATAGGCCGAGCTTCATGCTGCTGCTCCGCTGGGTTTTTGTGCCATGAGTGGCTTGTTGTGTGTTTGTCCTTGTGCCTAAAGTGTGTGTGTGTGTGTGTGTGTGTGTGTGTGTGTGTGTGTGTACACACACACAAACTCACTTTGTTACAGGCTGTGTTCACAGCTGAGATCTGAGACAAATCCGCTGTTGAGACTGACATCAGATCACTTTTGGAGCTGCTGTGGACGCAGCCGTGAACTCTCAGTACCTCGAACTCCTGACGACCCGAACCGAAGCTCAACGGGCTCGTCTCACGTTTGAAAAACGATGTGTTCAGGAGCACTGGGAGGTTTCTGAGGACGGTGGGACTCTTTGTTTCCATCAGCAGATGAGTGTTGGCTGCATTTTCAGGGCTTGAGTCCGTTCAAGTCCAGATGTTGTTTGTGTTCGGATTATCTCGGGTCTTTCTGTCGTCGGGTACAAACTTTGTGACCTGTGATCTCATCGTCCTCTTAAACCAGCAGCAGCGCTCACGGAGGCTTCAGATAAAAAAAACTGGTAACACTTGACTTCAGTTCCTCTGTTTACAGTGTCCACTCTCCAACCTCCACGACCTCCACCA
This sequence comes from Oplegnathus fasciatus, assembly GCA_003416845.1. Lineage (NCBI taxonomy): Eukaryota > Metazoa > Chordata > Actinopteri > Centrarchiformes > Oplegnathidae > Oplegnathus > Oplegnathus fasciatus. Next base: position 22,294 of record NTHP01000119.1, on the reverse strand, counting down.
GCCAATCAAACGTCTGAAATCTAATCACACTACAAGACTTAACTCAGACGACAGAGCTTCACACTTTGCTCTGATCTCCCATCATCAGGTTTTCTGATGAACGACCGCTGCCTCATTTTTCAGCAGCAGGGTGACGTGGTCAGTAGTTCTGTTAAATCCAAACACTAAAAAGGTTTAAAATGAGACAGATTTCAGTCTTCAGTCAGACAAACTCCCTCTAACACTTGTTACTCACAGTTTGACCTTTAACCAATCACGTCACCCTCTTCGAAGCCTGGTCATCTGGGAGACGGAGGAGTTAATGGCTGGAGAGTGGACGGCAGTGAACTGAACCAACCACTGATCGTTCTAACTGTTGAACTGAAGACGCAACAGGCAGCGCGACAGGAGAGCAGAGGCTCATGGGAGTTAGAGGGAGGAGGGTGGGATGTTACTGTGACTTTGATTCAAACTTCTAAACTGTAACAACAAACTTCACACCAAAGCATCCGATCGCAAATGTTGCAGCTACATCTGAACGGAGAAGTTACTCATTAATTAAAACCTCCGTCTGTGTCGGAGCTGGAACATTAACTCGATTTTGGTTTTCATAATCTTGTCAGTGTGAGAAAACGAAGCCGCAGTTTGTGTCTCGTCACATAAGAGTCACAGAGCTAAAGCCGTGTTTACGTCATGTAGGGCAGATGATGGTCCACGTTATCAAGACAGCTCAAGACGATTGTATGACTGCAGCGTTGGTTGTGTGAGGGTTAAAAAGACGGCGCATTAACAATATAACACAACCATTAAATTAGCGTTCAGTTATCTTGAGCGTCCTTCTTTGCTTTTTCAGGTACTTTAGTCGGATATATCGGCGATTTGAGAAAAATATAAATTTGTAAACTAATAATAACCCATCAAGAGGCACATCCATAAACTCCCTGCTGGTGCTGCTACAACAGGCTGCACAAAAAGACGAAGAACACTGATATGTTGTTCCCGATTTGATTTTATTCTACACGGACGACAGTGTTTGCCGAGATGGAAACATTGTCGTATCTGTGTAGAATAAAAAGAAGAAAAGGGAGCGAAATAGCACTGTGCAGGTGTGTCTTCTATCGCGGTGACTTTGTCTGAAAGAGAAAACCCAGAAGTTCATTTAACAACAGTTCTGAAGGTTTTTCCAGAATCCTTTTGACTTTTCCGACTTTTCTGTCGATCTGGATACAAAATATTGTGTCTCTTGGATGATTAAAAAAAGATTTCTATAGTTTTCCTAATCCAGACAACAACACAAGAAAAACAAATTATTATGAATGTTAATATAAAATATTGGAAAATAACATTAATACAGACAACTTGATAAAATTCTCTTACTCTGTTGAGCTGTTTGTTGACAGTTCATTCTTGATCATGGAAACAGATGTTGACAAAACAATCTCAACTCAAGGTCCACTTATTGCTCAGAATCGTGGAAAGTTTGAGCTAAGTGAACTGAGTCTGCTGATGAGGACTGTGTGATGTGGTCAAAAGCTCCAGAGCAGGAGAAGTAAGTGGCCCCTTGAGTTGAGATTGTTTGGTCAGTTTCTAATTTCACGTCTTATAAATTGCATGAAGACATTTATTTTCCAGCCACAATGTTTGTGTTGTTTAGGAAATAAAGTTGCAACTTTGGGAAAATGTTTAAAAATCAGCGGACAGAATATTTTTTCATCCAGATAAACAAAGAACCTTCAAGGATCCTGGAAATCCTGGAAATCTCTTCAAAGCCTTCTTAAGTGTTGTTAAACAACCTTGTGGGTCTTTGAAAGATTATCAAGGATTTAATGCAACGATCCGAGAGACAAACTGGGGCTCAAAAAAATGTTCGTAGAGCTGATCGCTTAGTTCAGACCTCTCTGTCCTCACAGAGAGACGAAGCTCCGACAGGTGAGCTGGAGTCTGATTGGTTGGTTGCCTCTGCCTCGTTCTGCTGCCTGAGCGTCTGCCTGCAGGACCATCACAGCACTGTGATACCTACAGACTTCTAATAACTGCGTGTGTGTAAATAGCTGAGAGAAGAAAACTATTTGAAAATACAAAGGCGACACCGCTGTCTGGCATTTTGTATTTAAATTATTTATTTTTGTAGATTTTGACCAATGAGCTCTGCTGTTACAGCCGTCACAGTCGTGCTCTTTCTATTGAATAAAGATTTCTAAGAGACTAAACCTTCGCTGTGTGTTGATTTGTGCAGTTCTGACATGTTGGAATATAAAAAGGTTCATGTAGGTGCAACAGTTGAAGAATGTTTTGAACACATTTTACATTTTTAAGATGCGAGTTATGAGTCCTGTGAAAGGCTGACCGCCCTGATGACGGACTCCATGGCGGCTTCAGGTCCCAGAATCCTCAGCAGGCTCTGAAAGGCCTCAACAGCGCCGCCCACAGGCTGAGAGGGAAACAACTGCTGCGCTGCAGAGACATGGAGACAAAAAACTGAACATCAACTCACCTGGATCATTAGTTCATTAGTGTTGCATCTGTGATGTAAAAACTTGATTTTTAAAATACATGTTTTGGTAAAACTTTATTTTATGGGTCCAAAGACTTTCCTGGAAAAAACAAATAAGTAATTTGGCACTAATTAGAAGGGAATATAGCAACGGTGGTCAATTTGTACAATTTCAGTTAATTCCAAATATTTGCTAGAAGAGCTGCAACAAAAAAGAACAAACAGAAAATTAATCAGCAACTATTTTGATAATCAATCACTTGTTTTAGTCATCTTTAAAGAAAAAAAAAAGCCAAATATTTACTGGTTCCAGATTCTCAAATGTGAGGATTTAATACTTCAGTGAACTCAAAATCTTTTTGGACTATTGATCGAATAATACATCACATTGGGCTGTAGGAAATTGTGACTGGCCTTTGTTTAAACTTATTTTCTAGCATTCTACAGACAAAAATGATTAATTGATAAAAATAATCGACAGTTTACTTGATAATGAAAATAATTAATGAGTAAGTTGCAGCCCTAATTGCGAGCATAAACAACAGAGTGTTTTATTCAGTGCTCATCTGAACATGCAGACATGTAAAATATGTCTACAGACATACAATTCAACAAAAAAATCAAGTTTCCAAAAATAAATGAATATCTAATGAATACTTGGATTTAAATTGAGCTTTTTTCAAGGAAATTCTTATTCTCTCTATGATTAGTGCCAAACTGCAGGTTTTACTAGGAAGTAGAAACTCAGAGCTCCGTCTGGTTTAAATCTTAATTAGAGATTTCAAGTTGACACTTGTTTTGATCAATAATTTATCTGTTACAGTCTGAGAAAAAGCTGGGTCAAAGGTGTAATTTACACTGCAGACACTACTTAGGGCTTAAAAACACACAACATCCTCTGCATGTTATATTTGGAGAAAAAGTATTTTGATTTACAGGTGTAAATTTAATATTTTCCTAAAAAGACACAATTAAACATCAGCCAAAGATAAAGCATTAAAGGACAGTACTGTTTGTAGAGATACAAATCCAACATTATCTCTTATCAATTATCAGGTCTCTATCAAAACTAAATGTGAGTTTAAGTAAGATTACTGCATTAATAATACATTTTCTTATATTTGTTACACAATAAATATTGTTTGAAGTCCAACAACCAATTTCATCATAATGTGTTTTTAAGTTGAAGAACTTCTGACTTAAACTGTAGGAGACGAACATCTCACCTCTCTCGGGGATCTTTGTCAGCAGGTCGATCTTTGGAGTGACTCTGCCCTCTCTGGAAACCTCGACCGACCAATGAACGAACAGGACGCAGCTACAGACAAGAACACAGACAGTCAGAGGGCAGCAGAGGTGACTTTACAGTTACTGTGCTCCGTCAGTATCAGAGTGTGTATTTACCCGGGAAGCTCGGGATGATTCAGGGTCATGACCTCTGACCTGCAGCCTCCAGGAAGAGAGACGACAGACGGATACTTCTCCTGCAGAGATAAGATATTATCTTTATCAGTGTGGCTGTGGGACATGGAGTCACCTGTCCTGTCTGTGACATTCATCAAAAGGATTATTAATTGACCCAGAGCTTTATTTTTATCTGTCACTTAAAGGGTAGCTTCACATTTCTTCAAGTTTGTCATAAAGCAACACTCACACACTCAAGTCAAGTTAATTTATTTATAGAGCACATTTAAAAACTAACGCTGACCAAAGTGCTTTACAGAGAGATTAAACTGTGGGACTACTCGATCGATGATTACAATCAAACAAAAACACAGACATGAGTAAAAGGACATAAGCACAGAAGATGATAAAATAAAATAAAAGTGATGGGTCTTTTTCAATAGAGGGGGAAGATCTAATTGTTAGTAGCAGACTATTCCACAATTTCGGGCCAACAACTGTAAAAGCTCAATCACCCCTGGGTGCGAGGAATTAAGAGCACTGATTGGTCACCAGATCTGAGGGTATGTAATCAGGAACGATGCATTAAGTAAGTTATTATTATGTGGATTCACAGGTATCCAGGAGCTAATCATTGGATACTAGCTCATTAAGACGATCTAACTACTGAAGGTAACTTATCATTATCTACTATAGCGGACTTGATTCAGAGTTATTCAGGAACTCATTGTCATCTATTCAGTAACTAGCAGTTAATTTCTGATTTATTCCTCATTTGTTCCTTAGTAACTACTGATGATTTTGTGTACCATATTGTAAAGTGTTACCATTTTAATTTTAGTTCTGGCCAAATCACCAGGTAAGTGTTAGTTATTTCCTGTCCTGTAGTACTGAAAGAAACCGATGTCCTTTACTGCTGTTTTCCACCAAGTTGTATCACTTGGCCTGCGGGGGGTGCTACAAGATCTGTTTAGTCACCTGAACACTGGGCCTCATTCATCAAACAAGTTTGTACACGGAGACACAATATTAAACTGTGATAACAAGTCAGGAGGAAACAGGAGTGAATATTTCTAGTGTGAGGTCGTGTTGTTGTTTCATCAACTTCACAGCTGAAATGTTAATGAATGAACAATAAAAACTTTGTCTTCCATCAACAAACTTCATGACCCACGACAACGTTTAGAGGGAAGTGATTGATCGGTGTTCAGGGACGTCGAGTTTATTGGCTTCACTAACGAGATTCTGGTGATTCTGAAGTGAAATCTGATCTGATAAACTATGAATCTGATTTTATAGCCTCGACTCAACGAGAAGATTCACTGACACACTTACAGCCTCAAATGCCTCTCGGTTGAGTCACCTGGACACATCTCTCACCTGTTGGACACACCCCTAATGACTGAGGTATACTGGAAAACTGCCCTGAGTGTGTATGTACTTGTGCATCTATCTTTGTGAGGACCAATTTGAGTTTTAGACCTTGGGAGTGAGGACATTTTTGGAAAGTGAGGACATTTTGGCCTCCTTTGTCCTCACTCTGGGACAGACCTTCAAAGGGCTGTTTGAGGGTTCAGACTACATCCCAAAGATTAGGTTTAGGTTAGAAAAAAAGAGAGGGTCAAACAGGGTAAGGGATGGGGTTAGGCATTTAGTTGTGATGGTTAGGGTTAGGGTAAGGGGCTAGGGAAAGCATTATGTCAATGAGGGTCCTCACAAGTATAGAAATACAAACGTGTGTGCGTGTATGTCTGCAATCATAAGTTTCTACTCCCTGAACCAGTCCAGATCAGACCAGAACCAGGTCTTTATTGTCCTCTGCTGTGTTTATACTGAGCAGGTCGTCACAGTTTGTTCGTCTCGTTTGTCTCTCACATGAACAAAACACTTCACATTCACATTAGTCACTTTATAGAAAAACAAACAAATCTTCGTGTTTCTTCCAGCAGCAGTTTAGTGACTCCTCCTCACAATCAGACCTCGTCGACACTACACACACTAAATCTGACCACACATCTTTTTCTCTCTGTTCTGTCCACACTTTCATCCCATTCAGATGGGCTCAATATCACAGGATGAGGTGCATAAATATCATGAAATCTTTGTCCTGCTCATATGTATGTATGTATGTAAGTCCTGGTTGATTTTGGTTCATTTTTGTCTTTATTTAGCATCTTTTAATCTGTCCTTATCCCACATGCATGGTATCTGTTCTCTCTTTTTGTAAAAAAAAAAGTATAAAGCCGCCAGGAACCCAAAATACAAAAAAAATGAGGTGCCAATAAAAATGTACAAATTTAATGTTATGAATATTGGTATTATTAACCTGCTATTTAATTATTTAAACTGACAGTTCAGATGGTTCTGTTGTGCTTTTAAGGCAAAGGACTAATGTCTGTGAGATAACTGTGTTAAATACAAGCAGCTCACTACAAATGCAGACTAGCCGAGACAGAATCACCTGTAACATGACATCAGTCTGATGAACTTGCAGGGTCCTGCTCTCCTAATTTTATTTCCCCTTTATTCTAGGGGAGTTGACTTAATGTTGGTGTTAACGAGCTGACACAAAGTTAACAGAATCCTTTGTGTCTGGATTAAAACCACTGACCAACACAATAAAATCAACTCCTCTGGAGAAAAAGGCTGTGTGGCAGTAAAGTAAAGAAGGAAACTTCCGGTCGCCTCGAACGCTCTCTGTGATCTCTCATTTTAACGGTCGGACTGGATTCATGTTGATGTTAGAATATGAATCAACTTTCATCATTCTAAGGTGGACTTCAGCCTCGGGTGTTACACTGAGATTAAAGCTAAAATTAGCTTGGTAACATGTTAAAGTTATCATGGTGGTGGTAGATGAAAAGTCTTTTGGCTGTTCATCTAATTAGTTGTTGAGATTTTTCACTTTGGAGCAAAGTGGTGCAAAATTGCTTTGTTGGTGAGAAGTTACGTAAGATTTAAGTAGATTTACAGCCCTAGCACAAAAACACCCCCTACAGGCAGATGAAGTAGTCTGGGTACAGCAGCCGCATGAGCCGATCAGAGGAACAAATGTTATAAACTCGCTGCTTTTAATGAGAGTTGATGCGAGTCGATGCTGGGAAACAGGACGGTGGTGTATCCAGAGCTGAAATGATTAATTGAGTAGTTGATCAACAGAACTATTTTGATAACAGACTAACTGCTGCAGTCATTTTTCAAGCAAAAATTATGAAAACAGTGCAAATCATTCTCCAGTTGCATCTTGAATCATTGTAAACAGAATATTTTGGGGTTTTGGACTGTTGGTTAGACAAAACAGAACATTTAAAGATGTCACTTTGGGTATTGGGAAGTTTTGATGAGAATTTTATCACTATTTTTGATGTTTCATAAATCAAATGATGAATTGAAAAAACAAACATAATCATCAGATTAATTGATAATGAGAATAATCTTTATTTGCAGCCCTGAGTGTATCCTGACACGGGTTGACACATGTTGTATGCCGCCAGTATTTGTTCATGATTATCATCATTTTGCACCATCGCTGACAGCTGCAGTGTCGACTTATGTTGATTTTACACGTCTCATAAAGGGAAGGATTGCATTATGGGATTTTTGTCAAAGTAGTGTACATTTTTCATTACATTTGGGGACACCATACAGTGCATACATTTTACACTGTTAGACACTCAAAACTACGATGTAAAGTAAACAAAGTGCACGAGGTAGCAAATACTAGTTTCAGACACAAGCAAACTGTTTCCAAAGATGCATCTTTCAGGGGTCATTTCACCTTCACCGTTTCAGGGATTTAGGTGTAAAACCTCGAGTGTGACTGAATCAAGCTGATGGTGTTATTCCTGGAATTTGATAATAATTCAAGTAAAAATTTACTGTCATTCATCCATGTTAAATATCTGTATCCCCTCTGCTCCCCACAGTCACATTGGACCTTCTGGAAATCATTTATAGTCATAAAACATAAACAGTCCTTTCAGTTTCACTGTACCAGAGGTTTGTAATATTTGTACTGGTTCATTATCATCACATTTATGATTGTTATGTTGTGGTGATGTTACAGTTTTTTAAACTCCTTTTACAATGTGTATGAACTACCTGTTTTGTGTCTGGATTATAATATTGTGTTGCTTTTCCTCTTTAGTTATTTAATACCGACTCTCTCTCATCATATTTACTCTTACTCTTTACTATATTATTATTATTAAGCTGATTTTTACTGTTTAGGGGTTTGAGTGCCTTGAAGACTTGTTCTCATCTGTGTTCTGGGGTTTTATTCAAACATGTTGCTGAGCAGTTTTCCACAGTCTTTCTAGTCGACACTGAAGTGGGATGTTTGGTCTTGTGTGACCTCTGACCTCTGTCCTACATGTTAACTTCAAATCTTCTTCACCTCCTTCTGAGACTTTCCTGTTATTTTCATCACAGAACTGAACCAGCCTCCATGTTTCATACTCGTCTCAGTAGACCTCCTGTTTTTGTCCTTTTCACTATGCAGCATGTGAATATTTAACTTCTGACAGTTCGCTTTACTGTCTTTCTCCGATATCCTGCAGCACATTGGCGGTGTCCTCCTCCCTCAGACAGGAAGACAGATGTCAGACCTGTCTCTTTCTCTCTCTCTGTCTGTTTATTACTCACTCTCTCTCTCTCTCTCTCTCTCTGTCTCTCTCTCTCTCTCTCTCACTCTCTCACTCTCTCTTTTTGTCCCAGCTGCAGTACAAATCCTGGCTTTCCTCACAGCTCTATTAGCCGGCTCTGCTCTACACAACTGCTCCACGTCTTGAGACACACCGAGAACAAGACATACACACACACACACACACACACTCTTACAGTATCATCACACAGCGACACACACACACCTCTCCTGGAGCTCCTGCAGAACCAGAGGAGGAGAGAAGAGGGTGGAAGAATTTGGCCTCAAGTCCTGCAACCGCCTTCAAACTGCTGGTAAAGTAGAGTTAATGTCTGTCTGTCCTCAGCTCCTCCCCTCTCCGTCTGTCTGTCTGTCTGTCTGTCTGTCTGTCTGTCTGTCTGTCTCTCTTTGTGTCTGTCTTGCGATGATTTGTAAACAGTTGTTTCAGTGTTTGTAGACAATCCTCTTCACAGGTCCAAAAGAAAAGAAAAAAACCCCCAAAAGCTTGTACCCGTGACTTAAGGGATCTTAACAGAAACCTGATGAGGACTCGTCCATTTAAATTCATCCCAGACCCGAACCAGAACGGACCTAAAGGAACCAGATTCCTTAACTTTTGAGATACACGTAGACGTCTGGTCTCTTCTTGGTTTTGATGCAGCATTCCCCAACGTTCCCCTCAGCTCACTGATGATGTTCTGTTGTGTTTAAAACATCAAAAATGAGCTGTGTAGAAATTTGGGAGGGCTATAACTAAATCTTTATTTGGGCTTTGAGAGTTTTTTGGCAAAAATAACCTGCTTTTCACTTAACTTGTATTTTTTCCTCCTTGGTTTCACTGGTAACAAGTAATTTCTCAGTAATTATCAAAATAAAAACAGAATAATGCCTGGATGAAAAAAACCCAGAAAATAATGAGCTCATTCAACAGTATGGCTTCCACAAGGCTTTGATGGTGTCTTCGCAAAAACCAAAAAACTTTACTGAGTCAGTTGCATTTTCTTTTTATCAGTTTGTACTCAGATTCACAGAGGCGAAGAGTTCTGTTCGCACCTACAACTGAGACCCGAACCTGGTCCGCAACTGCGTCTACGAGACATGGCGCAACTGAACCAGACTGCTACTGCTAAATCTGAGACACGAACCCGACCCAAAGCTTTATGTAACAAAATGGCCCTTGTTGAGTAGCAGAACAGAGCAGATGTGAGGTCTTTGTTGGTTGGTCTTTGTTGGTGCTGGTTCTTTGAGGTCAGCTTGGTCTGTCAGGGCCCTGTTAGCCCTTTTCCACTGCAGAAATGTAACGTGTATCCATCATCTCTGGTTCTGCTTGCTCCCTGCCCGCTTTGAGGGCGAGTTCCTGGAACTAAATTTGGGCTCTGCTCAGGAGGTGAGTTCCAGGTACTTTCAGGGGTTGGAGGCAGTGCCGTCGATCATGACTCGTCAAGCAGATGTGATGTTACATCACAACAAAGACGACTGCAACAAACACAACAGTAACCACTATTTAACTACCACTGCATTTGTATGGAGCGGGACAATCAATCCTTTAAAAAAGAAGAAAAGTGAAGAACACTTTGTTGGACGAACCAACATGTCCAAGTCGTCACTAGTATTTGTGGACACTCAGAGGGAGCTGGAGTCAGCGGTACGAAACCAAAGGGTGGACCAGAAGATTTATCAGAGATAAAACACACAGTCAATCAGAGCTGGAGAAATAAAAAATGTGAAACAAGATTATAGAAAAATAAAGATCAAGATGCTGCAGCAGAGAAAAACTACCAAGTGCTTTGATGCTCTGGACAGTAATTATCTCTGTAGATACAAACTTCTTTAACAATATGCACATAAAGCTTCCAGCTTTTAGAGGACTCACGACAGAAACTCTGTGTGAGAAGATACCTGGTGTTACAGATCTGGAGAAACAGAAGCTAAACTGAACATGGCCGCCTGTAACCATGAAGAGCTCCAGAAGCTTGAAGCTGAGTTTCTTTGAACTAAACAGTCTGTAGTGTTGTGGGATGTCACAAACACAACATTGTGTTTTACAGCTAAAACCTGAAGTAAATGTATCTCAGTCGCAAATCAAACTGTATTAAACTCTGTTGGTTCAAAAGGGGAAAATTTGATTTCCTCATATTAGCAAAGAAATTCCTAAACTGAGGGAGCAAAGGAAACATACATGCAAACTGGTTTTTGACTTGACACGTACTGGGCTTTGTAGTTTTGAAACTTCAGCGATGTGTGTTTGGACATTTGTAACGCTGAAACGACTGGTCAATTAATTGATGTCAGTCAACAGAAAATAAATTCATAACTATTTTAACGGTTTGGTTACTTGTGTAAGTCAATTATCAAGCAAAAATATCCAGCATTCTCTGGTTGCAGCTTCTTCAGTGTGAGGGTTTGCTGGTTTTCTCTGTTTTATATCACTGTAAACTGAATATTTCTGGACAAAACAAGACATCTGAAGAAGCTGATTTTCTGACATCTTATAGATAGAACGGTAAAAAAAAGACAGACTAAGTGGTGATGAAAGTAACTGTTAGTTGCAGCACTAGACTCTTGTTTGTTTTGAACAAGCTAACGGTGGAGTTGAGGCTGGTAGACATTTGAAACACGAATGACAACTACAAATCTGTGTGGAGTCAAACTTCAGTCATCTTTACTGTGAAGAAAATGTCATTTATTGGCTAAAAGTGGAGTTTTGGAACTTTTGTTACTGAAAAGTAAAACAAACAGATGTCTTAAGGAAATCTGTGGTGCTCAGAAGTAATTTTAACGATTTCCCCCAAGTCCAGTTAATAAGTGAAATACTGAGGGAAGCAAACAGAAACAGCGTTTAAGCTGTTAAGTTTTGTTCTGCTTCTGTCTGGGTTTCATTAAACTACAAAAACACAGCCTCCAGGTTATTTTTATCCTCTGCTGTTCCTGCTGGAAGTCTCTCCGTCTGAGCCTGCTCATCCAGAAACTGAACTGCTGAATATTTTCCATTTCTCTCCCCTCCCTCCTGTTTTCTTTCCTCTGTCTCAGCACTCATGGATCTCTCTCTCTCTCTTTGTCTCTCGGTCAGCATTGAATTCTGTTTTTTTATTGGCCGGTGCTGAGCTGAGGTGGGAGGTTCTCAGAGCTGGCCGACTGTGTGTTCAGACCTCCAGTTTGTGGAGCTGCAGACTTTAGTTTTGTTTTCATATAAAAGAAAATGTGAATGATTAATGTGATTAATGTGGAGAGAGCGTGGGCAGATGTCACGGATTATGGAGACCCACTTACCATGACATGTAAAATGTGCGCTGCTGCTCTGGAAAAACTTCATGGGAGCTGTAGTTTTTGTAACTAACAAATCAATCATTGTTTTACCTTGTTAAAATCATGAAAGGTTTGAATCCTTTCATCAGGTGCTGCTGTAGAAACTAATTTATTTTAGGCCCTATTTACACTTCCATTTCATTTCATCATGTCCGGATAAAATCCAGATTTAAAACACTTTTGTTTACACTTAGTAAGTAGCGAATGACTTCAGAGACAGGATCATCTCCCCATTTTGTTGGCGTGTTTGAATTCTGAATATAAATTAATTCGACATATACGTAGTGCTCTGAAAAATTCACACAACAGAATGTGTCACATTTTAAAGATGTTGAAATTTCTGTCATGCGACTCTACGCTGGTCAGTGATGATGGAAAATCACATTGATTTAGAAGTCACAATTTACTGCCTCACTATAAAGTAAACTGTCTGAGTGCCTCTTATATAGAAAGTAGTGAATGAGTGATGATTTCGGACACAATGTAAGCCACAAATATACATCTCTGTTGATCACAAATCTGATTGCAATCCATCTTGGTTTTCCTGGGCTACATGCAAATCAGTGTCGACACTACTCTAGTCCAGAAGGTGGTGGTAATGCAACTGAAGCTGTTTGCCAAAAACACTAGAAGAAGAAAAACATCTGTACCTTTTAGTTACCCCAATAACAGTTTAATTAGGTAACTAACAATTATCCATAATTTTACACAAACTCGTGAACAAAAGTTTGTTCGTCTTAAGAGGCTCTTACTCATGCTGAAGTCTTTGTGTGCTAACTCAAAATGTAAACAGAACTGATAAAAAGTCTCCTGGACTTCAGCTGATTCTAACAATACTATGATTATGAGTTATATACTTAAGATGTTTGGGTCAGTGATAATGTTAGGACTGGAACTGGAGTTGGATTACAGCACGTTTGAATTAAAGGCTGCTATCAGTATCATCAACTGACCTGAGCCCAGTTATTACAGTTTTATGTGGATTATTTCTTGTGCTTTCATTTCATTTGAAGGTCTGAACGCAGGACCAGGACCCGACACACGATCCAGGATTAGGCAGAAATGTGCTCTGAGAGTGAAACTCCATAGAAATAGTAAACTGAGGCTTAGTATTTCTGTATTTCTGGTGTGCTGCTGTTATTCTGACCGTAAAAGAGGAGCTACATGTGGACACACTCCTGCTGCATACATGTTAATTCAAATGTTGGAACAATATAGAAACAAAAATCAGATAACGTTGCATCAGTCTAACAGTCCTACGACATTATCATAAAACTGGTTTATCGACTAATACTAATATGCAGTGATAAAACACATAACACACAGAAAAAATACCAACTACAGATGAGATGTTTGCAGCCTTACCAGAGTTGCCTTACAAAAACTCTTCAATCTACATATTTCTTCAATCGACATGACAAATGTTAAAGCTGCCTTAACTGATTTTTTGGCCACTTGAGGGCAGGGGAACAAGATGCTAACACAACATATTATCTTGATATCACCATATAAACATATGGTAGTCCAATATTTACTCTTCTTTTAGCTCTGGTTTGGTCTCCACCAAGTCTTGAAAAAAATATCTGTCTCTTTAGCCGCTAAATGTTCCACTATGTGCACCACGAAAACCTACAGTAGGCTTTTATTGGGTTCAGAACGACGAGCAATAGAACAAGAAACAGGTTAGAAGTAAATGAAGAGTGACTGTTTGAAGCTTTCAGTCCTTCAGACTACCAAAAACTAAATATCTGTATCTGATTTGTTGGGATGGTGCCCAAACAAGCCTGAGGCTCCTATTATTTAACACCACCAACAACTCCCATCATGCACTGGGGCAAAGCTACAGCACATTTATTACTGTTATTGAGGCTGATATAGAGAACTGCTGCAATCTGCTCCATTCAGAGGGGGAATCAGACAGAAGACAAACTATCAGGTGTGTGAAGGTGTGTGTTAGTGTCCCTGCTTTAATAATGACAGGACTGCTGTGTATATAGACTAGTCATTACACACACACACAGGGAACCAGCCATTAGGACCCCAGCAGAGAGCTATATGAGGGCCAGCAGCAGCACTGACAGCTTCTTTTGTCTGGGAAGCTGCTGCAGGTAAAAACCTCAGTTTTTCTTCTGTCTGTTTTTCTGTGAGAGAAGAAAAAACAAGGATCTATCTGTTTGGTTTCAGTTAATTTAGTTACTGGTTTCTGCAGTTTCAGTTCCTTCATTTCAAAGAAGTTTGAACAAGAAGAGATGAGTGAAAATATTAACAACAAGAAGAAACATGAAAAACAATCATTTCTATTTCTTTTCAGGATTTTAGCTTTTTGGGGGCATTTTACGGTATGCCTATATTAAGAGTTGACAAGTTGGGAGATGACAGGAAATGAGATAGGGAACGACAGGAAATACCAGTCGGACTCAAACCCTGGACATAACGGTTCATGGTCAGTGCCTTAAACCCCAAGGCCATGAGGTGCCCCAGTGTTTCTGAACTTTTGATTTTCAACTGTGGCTATTGGGAGTCTTTTGTATATCTCATTAACTTGTTGGATTCCTGCTGAGGAACCGGTGAAGTTTAGGGCTGGGTATTGAACACATTTCTTTTTGGGTATAGACTGAAATGTGTTTGTGACATTGAGCATTAAAAACTGTACGGCTGCTGGTGTTTAAACGACATTCAGCATTTGATAACTTTGGCTTTTTTATTACATGAAAAAAAGGTTTGTAGGGAAACGTGTTTAAATTTCTTAAAGTAAGGCATTGAAAACGTATTGCTTTAGTATCAGTACCTAGACAGGTATCGACACTAGTATCAAAAACTTTCAATGAATACCCAGCCTTTGTGAAGACCTCAATGGAGGTAAAGGTTTTTGTGAGGCAATCTGAACCTGAGCCTGGTCTGTGCTGCTCTGCAGGGATGAGGCGGTGGCTGGTGGTGGCCAGTCTGTGGCTGCTGGTGGCCCTGACCGTCACGGACGCCCAGGCAAGGAACAAACCTCGCAACCAGGATGGTGGGACCCGCCGGGGGAAGAATAAGAGGGACGGACAGGGTAAGACTCTGCTTCTTAAAGGAAAACACTGATATCTGGCAAATCCTCTTGTTCGCCATTGTGCAGTCAATCAAGAAGATTGTTGTTAGTTTCATCTCTGTGTGTCCAGTACAGATAGGTCTTGGACATGTTTAGCCAGGCTTCGCACAAAGACTGGAAATGTTAACCTAGCTCCATCAAAAGTGAAAGAATTCACCTTCCAACAACTTTAAAGCTGTCTGGTTTACATGTTGCATCTTGTTTATTGAACAGGTGTAAAATTAGAAATCTAAAAAGGAGACATTGCGGTTTTAGCAGCAGTTAGCGCTATTTGTTGACCAAAAGCCAATGGACACAGAGACTGCAAAAGTCTTGAACTCATAATGGGGTTGCTAGGTTTGAGCTCTGTCCTTATGTCATCTTAGGTTTCTCTGGTCATCATAATTAAAAAAAACAGTTCTGATGACACTAGAACAAACACCAGATCAACCTATAACATGTGGACTCCCACAGGGCAGCATCTTGGGCCCCCTACTGTTTCTATTGTATGTGAATACTTGGAATTTGTTTGTGCTAAAAATGTATTTTTATATACAACTCAGTAACATCAAGAACTGGCTCGTAAACAACAAGTTGTTTCTTCATATGGCTAAAACAGAACTGATTTATTTTTGGCTCAAAACTTAAGTCAAACAAGCTTACAACAAATGTGGGACAAATCAGCCAAAAACAAAACAAAAAAAACTGAAAACCGAACAGTTCCTAGAATCCAGTGACTCTGGATAACGATGTCTGACTTTTAGAAGTTTCTAGATAGATGTGGATGAAAACTGTTTCGACCATGTGTTACAGGTCATGGGCATGCCAAAACGGGATGGACTAGACCTCTGAAAATTAGACTGGTTCCTGGTCTCAGCATCCCAGTTGGGCTTGGAGAAAACCAAGGAAACCCTCTGTTCCTGCAGCCCTACAAGAACCTACAAGAACAGCACTCCAGCTACAATGTTATCCCAGGTTAGTGAGACCAGTAACTCAGCCTAGTGAGTCCAGTAACTCAGCCTCAACATAGGTTAGTGAGACCAGTAACTCGGCCTTAACTCTGGTCAGTGAGACCAGTAACTCAAACTTAACCAAGATTAGTGAGACTGATAACTCATTGTCGTAACCCAAGTTAATAAGACCAGTAACTCAGCTGTAATGCAGGCTATTAAGACCAATAACTCAGCCTAAACCCAGCTTGGTCAGACCACTAACCCATCCTAGGGAGACCAGTAACTACTAGGTCTGATCAGACCTTTTAGGGTTGATCCCAATTACAACTTAATGTCACTGGAATCACCTGATCTGATACAGACCACCTTATGGTATCTTAAACATTTTTATAGAAAGCTCCCATATGAGACCTTGTAAAAACCATCACCTTGCCTCCTGACTTCATGTTAACCATAATGTTAACAACTAATTTCAAAAGGCAATTTATCATATTTCATAATATTCTGTTAAATTAGGTAACTATGAATGATCCCAGCGCAGCTTGAATCATCAGACGATTTTTACACATGCTAAAACTGACAACCTAGAGACGATCACAGCTTGCTTTGTCATTGATCCATCTGTCAATCTTTAAGTCTATAAAATAGGGGAGATATCCTTCACAAATTCCAGTCCAAGGTGACATCTTCAAACCTTTTGTTTTGTCTGACTAAAAGTCTGAAACCCAAATATTTAATTTACAATGATATAAAACAGAGCAACCAGTCTTCACACTGGAGAAGTTGGAACCGTCAAATATTTGTCGTTTTTGCTTGATAGTGATTTAAACTATTAACTTTTGCAGATAATTTTCAGTTGATAGACTACACGATTAATGAACAATTGTTTCCGCTCCTCTACCAAATGTAACAACTCACTGTTCAGTGCTAAGCATCAAACAAGCTAATTGATCCAACTTCCTGTCGGGAGGCGAGTTTGAAATGGAACAACGGAACTGAAGTGGACGTATTAACGTTATACCCAAAGTATAAAAGAAAACAACCATGTGAAAGTCGCTGACAACACCAGTGCAAGTTTGTTTATGTGCAAATGGAAAGGCATGTTCCAGCCTTTACTCTGTGTACAAATGAAATCTCTGATGCATCCAAAAATAATCCTCTAAAAGCCTGTTTTTATTCAGAAGATAAAAAACCTTTAAACTTTAAAGTAGATTTAAACGGTGCACTAGTTAGCAGGCACCAAATATGTGCAGTAAATATTACCACTTTTCAAAAACAATTTAACTAGTTTTTGTCTCAGTGTTTGTATGTTTATGTGCAAACCAACATGAAAACAGGCAGAGTGTATCTTTGTAATTAAAAGTTTTAAGTGGTATATTACATAACAGAGTTCTAGTCAATAAAATCTTAATACAATTAAATAAAATCTTTAACTGAATAAAAACAGGACATTTTCATCATGAGTGCAGTCAGAGAACAACTCAGCTCTGAGGCTTCGTTCTGTTCTCATAATGAAGCTGCCTGTTATTACAGCTCAGTCATTTAATGACAAATCATCACATTCCAACTCAAACAGAAGGGAAAACCATCTGTGGGAAAAAAGCTCGTCAGAAAATAAGTCCTGAAAAATCCCACGCAGAGATGAGGACAGAGTCTCCAAAGAAGAACCTCAAAGCCACGTGGAAACCCTTCAGCTTAAAACAATAAAGTCAGCATTATGTAATTCGAAGGGAAGGTGGTGTTGGTGGCAGTCTGTTGTTGGGAAGTGCAGGGGGATTTTTTTTTCATGTAGATTTAAACCATTTGGCTGTTGTTTGGGATATATGAGAACATGCCTCTGTGTTCAGACAAGCAGACAAACTGACTGTATATGTGACAACAACCAAACAGATGAGACTGCGGTTTACATAAAACAGAAAGTTACAGATGTTGGACCAACATGACAACCAATCATCTTCAGTACTTCAGTGTGAAAGTTCATTCTTCATCTTGGGAACAGTAGTTTGACAAAATAATCTGATCTCAAGGTCAACTTACTAGCCCTTTTCTGGAGCTTTCAACATTATCTCACAGTCTCTCATACCTCTCCTGTAACTCCGGTACATTGTGTCATTGCTTTGGTGCCTCCCACATCATCATTTACTGGAAATACCTATTTTCATCATTCTTTTCAACAGCCTTTACTGCGCCAGACTTTTGTACCTCAGCTAAGTTTAAAAACATTGTTTTTTCCCCAAAAATGATCCATGATCTAATTCACACAAGATAATAAAAAGCTATCTTGGGACTTCTTAGATTTGCAAAGCCCAGGACGACATCTTCAAATGTCTTGTTTTGTCCGACCAATTGTTCAAAACCCAAATATATTCTGTTTACAGTGATATAAAACAGAGAAAAGCAGAAAATCCTCACATTGGAAAAGCTGGAAACAAAGAATGATTGTTGTTTTTGCTTGAAAAATGATGAACTGATGATCAAAACTGTTGTCAATTCATTGTTTGTCAATCAATGAATCAACTAATTGTTTCACTGCTAGTAAAAGCACATGAAAATACCGCAGAATGACGGTGCCACAGCAGAGTCTGATGGTTGCTGTATTATTTAAACAAAACCCTGTAATTTAATAGACAATAAAGAGAGAAAAGAAAAGCTCTAAAGTATGTGTGCACCAGCAGAGATGACAGGGTGACAGTCTTACTGCTCACAGTAAAAAGGACAGAGATAGGAGAGACAGTATTTAAAAGAAATAACCTGAGCCTCTTAACTACCTGTGTTTCTATGGATATAACAAAGAGCATACCATTACAAAGGATAGATGACAGACAGGACACACTTAAAACAGACACAAAGAGCCTCTTCCTGCTGTATCACAGTGGTTTACAGTCTTTTCTACTGACTCACTGCCAGTCACAGCCTCGTCCTGTCCCAGGTCTAATGTTGAAAGGTGGAGTTAATGCAGAGGGAGGAGTGGAAACGCTACAAATCACTGCTTTGACTGGTTCTGATGGTAAAGTACAGGCTTTAGATTTTACTACACACGCAGCAATTACTGCACCAGGGTCTACTGTTGCTGCTGCTGAGGAGGGCGACAAGGGTCGGCATGTTAGGCTAAAGGTGCGACCCTCAGGCTGCTGGTTTGAATTTGCCTAGTTCTAGACCTCTGAATCACTGTCCACATATCTGATTTATTCAATGATTCACTTAGGTCTGCTGTTCATATTCCATGTTCATATTCCACCCCAGAGCGTCACTGTGTAACCTGTTAATATAGATTTTGAACTATAATGAACCACTGAACTGGCTGTAATGCATCTGTTGTTTCAGGTAAGCAGGGCCAGTGTGTCTACCGGGGTCTGACCATGTTTGACCAGGCTGTCTGGTCTCCAAAGCCCTGTGTGACTTGTCTGTGTACCGGAGGGCGGGTGGTTTGTGATGAGATCACCTGTCCCAAAACACACTGCCATTTCCCCTTCACCCCCGCTGGGGAGTGCTGCCCCGTCTGCATGGAGCCAGGTAGAAACACAACATGTGGCAACGCCATGGTGCAACATAAAGAGGCAACAGAGATGAGCAATATTTCTGACAATCAGGACCAGTATTTCAAGGGTTTCGTTCAACACTTTACATCATAAAAACTTTTAAGCACATTTAAGTGATTACCCAAACTATTTGGCTTAAACTACATCCTGGTTCAATTTTAATTGGCTGAGCCTTCTGCAGCTGTGCAAGTTTTATTCACAAATTAGTGGTATAGATAAAACTGGTTTAAACTACAGATTTATTTAAAACCTGCCTTGCTCCACATCTCAGAAAAAAACTGGGGAGTGAAATTTGATCCTAACTTATAAGAACGATAGCAGAAACTTAAATAACGAGACGCAATAGAATTCACCAATTACCCTTTGAATTTGTAGACAGTTCACCCTGAAAACATGTGCTATTAAGTCTTGAGATAAGTCTTGAATTAAATGTCCATGGCCAGTAATCCAGCTACAGTAATAGTTTCTCAATGGAATCATATTTGGATTTTCTGTGCAATTCAGCTGTCAGACCAGTTTTAAATGAATTAGTCTGATGTTTAAATAGTTCACTCGTCTGCTGGAATAAATGAAATGAAACAGTTTCCATCTCTGAGGCCTCAGCATGTTGCTTCCTGTTTCCATCATGGCTTTAAAAAATGTGTTTAGCACATTTTGGGTCACATCAACACACATGTTGTGAAAGTTTTAACATTTCTGTATGTTGGGAGATACCACATGTTGTTTTCAACATGTCCAGGATTGGTTTCACCTTACTGTCAATTCAATCTAATCAAAATAAGGACTGGATGTACATCTGAATCTACAAGAAACACAAAGATGTATAGACGAGCAACATTATCGTGAGATGTGTGCACGTGCTAGAGGCAGAAAACAAACCACAATGAATGAGAGTTTATGGGGAGTTTTGTACCATAAACAGCACAAATGACAAAAGCAATGGGTGGAAATTGTTCTATATCCCAGGAAGCAAACCCCCCTGTTAGCTCAGAGTAGATAATAGCTTTAGCATCTAGTGATCTGGTCAGAGCCCTGGATTTTAATTAGGTGGTAGATACTGGTGAGGAAGAAACATCTGTTTTAAGGTCAGACAGCTCACACTGTTTCTGTGTGTTTATGGCTGTGTAGTAGCTGAGTAGTGCAAATGTTTGTCGGGATCTGTGCTCAGTTCCATATAGTATGTTTAATGTTTCAGTGTGGGACTTGGTGACAGCTGATTAATGGCTCTGGCTTTCATAGAAACACATCACAAACAGGTGTGCAGAGTTTCTTTTCACACTCCTGTGTGGCTGATCAGTAATACTTATTAAATCCTGTAATGACACCGTTTGTTGAAGTTACTTGAAGTTTTGCCTGTATACACAGCAGTCATCTAATCTCATCTAATCTTGAGTTTCTTGAGTGGCCAGAGCCAACAGATGTCTAGATGTCAGTCTATCAACATGAGGTGTGTAGTAAAAACGTTTTTAGAAAGGTGAGAATGAGTTTCAAACTCCTCTAAACTATATATTTTTGTCTAAATACTGAAAGTGTCCATATAAAAACAATCATGACATTGTGGCGATGAGTTTTCTACCTCCTTGCTGCGCATGCATCCTTTATTCGAAGCAGGAAACCTGTCTAAACAACCTCTGTGAAATTATGGAAACACTGCAGTAATTGAATTGACAGTAACACACTCATTGCTCACAGTCATACATTGCGCAGTCACTATGTGCATGTATGGAGGTGAAGCAGGAGAAAACCTCTTTAAGTCATTTTCTCTATGACTTGTATGTAGTTGAATACAGCATTAACCTGATAGCAATAACTAGAGATGTTCCGATACCATTTTTTCCTTCCCGATACCGATTCCGATACCATAACTTGCGGTATCGGCCGATACATCTTATTATTATTTTTTAACAGCTGTATAACCCTGTATGGATGTGATATGATTTCTATCATTGTTAAACCCTTCGTAAAACATGAACAAATACATACAGAGAATGAATGCCACAGAGCTTTCTTTTATTAACTGAAAAATTAACTGAAAAAAACCCATAAATAAATAAATCTAGGAATAAATAACCATGACGTATGGAGAAGATTTTTTTGACACATCTCTCTCTCAGTTCTTTTCTCGGTGCACGTTTTCAACGGGCACTGGTCTAGTTTATATAATTCGTCTTTGAAAGAATACAAGACGAGTGGTCACAATCAATAGCCTACAAGCTACCAACTACTTACCAAGGTAGCTACCGGCCATAGCTAACGTTACAGTCTCCTGTTTTGAGCGTGGCCGGCGAGTGCAACGGTCCGCGGATGCGGAACGCGGAAAGTATGTCCGAGNGCTACACCTCCGTCGCGTCACCGAGAACAACAACACGGAGAGGAGGACGAGGGAGACGACGACAGAGAAAATCAGCTCTATCGACAGGACACGAGTGGACGCGGAGAGGGCCGGGAAGTCACGAAGGCTGCCGAGGGAACGATGGGAGACCACGGAGATAGCCGAGGAGAGCGCTCTATGTCCTCGAACTTATCTGAGCATGCGCAGGATTGTGTAATTATAAATCTATAAAAATATAAATAATGGACTTAAAATAACAGGATCCTCAATGACAGGTTGATCATAACTTAAGTCTGCTGCATGGCTTCATTGTGTTGGTATATTCTGGCCTTAAAATTTTTTTTATTTTTTTGTGCATTTTAATATATTTAAAATCGTCACAATTGATCTATAGCAATAAGATTATTGACACATAAAAAGCCTCAAACAAAATAATTTAAATCGCCTTTATCTTCACATTTATAAAAAAAATGTAACCTTTTCATTTTTTTTTAAGATAACACTGTTAATCCTGAGATGTCTGACAGTCTGAGACAATCAACTCATACTGATTCTAGCATCTGATTTAACATTATGTT
>NTHP01000118.1:1288877-1328555 GCA_003416845.1 Oplegnathus fasciatus | reverse complement strand
AAAAAATGATGTGCCTGCTGCATATAAGCTATAAGATGAGCACAGAGGTACATTTTCTCTGTCTTCTCTCGCAGCCACAGCCACACACACGCACACACACACACACACACACACTGGGGAATTGAATTGAATTTATGGTCAATTTACTTATGAACAGGGAACAGCCATCTGTTTCAGGCACCTCCTGCCCCGTCATTTGGTGGATGTTTGTCTTTTGTTTTGAACGGAGCAACAGTTTTCCCACAGAATATTCAGTGGTAAATGATAGTCAACAACACTGGTGGAAGGATTAGTCATGAAAGACAAGAACTAATGTGATAATTAACTTGGGAAGGGTGCCATCTATGTAAGTGTCACGGCAATATTGTAAGAATGAATGACTGTCATAGGGGATCAAAATACCATAAAGGGTCAGGTCTCTATAAACTCACACAGTATGCTTGTAAGTCACTTTATATTATTAAATGCAATAAAAAGCATGATAAAGTCACAAAACCCACCCTCAGAGTCAAAGCACAAGACACGAAGAATATTATCTATATTGCATAAGCCAGAGAAGGTCATAAGATCAAAACTGAGTACCATGCACACATTATAAGTGGCCGTCCTACAGCAATATTACAGAAATAGGAGATGAGAACCACAGATGTCTGTAGAAAATCTTGTCCCAACCCATCCAATAGTTGTTGAGATATTTTCACTGGATAAGTGAAAAGTTTGACCTGCTGGTGGCTTTGGGTGAAAAGTCAGAGGATCACCAAAGTTGTTACGATTGATCCTCTGGAGACCGTGAAAGTATGTACAAAATTCATGGCAATCCATTTAATAGTTAATAGTGATACAGTAAAATACAGTTGATATAATACAAATTATGTCTTCATAGGAGAAGTTATAATTGTTCACAAATACGGTGCCTTAATAAACAGTTAGAAATGCCATTCAATCAGTGCTGCTTCAGTAAGTATGACTACTATAAGACATTAAAATGCCATCACGTAAGATAAGGTCATAAGTTCACAGCTGAGTGCATGGGCGCATTATAAGTGTCTATTTTATAGCAATATCACAGGAATAGGAGATGAAACTGTGAAAGGATGAGGTCACTAACACGTTATCAGCTAACGCAGACATAGTATAAGTCAGTATAGGAGTATTACATGATGCCATAGAAGATGAAAAAACACATTCAAGCACACCGTAAAGTCACAGTTGAAGTGCTATACACAGTCTAAAGGCTTGCTGTGTCCCTATAGGGTTATAATAGGAATATTGTAGTGTTTTTGCGTCAGGGATTTGACTGCCCCCTTCTCTGTAGAGGAGAGGAGTCTGCTCTGTCTCATTAGCTTTCAAAACCACATCTATATGGAGTGACTGCGCACAGCTACTTCAAATCAAGTAGGCACAGAAAAACCCTCCTGCGCTTGTTCGCTATTTCAAAGTTATTCAGAACTCACACATACCGGCGTCACATTAAAAGTAATTTTCAATGATTAGGGTTTTCATAAGCCAATCAGTGGCGATTAGACTCGGGGATAGAGGGAGATGTGAGGTGACTGTCTGAGTGAGCTTTGATGGGGGAGATCAGAAGGTTATTCCTCAGTCTGAGTCAAAGTGAATGTAGGATGAGAGGTGTTAAATATTGAGGATCCGCCCCCCCCCCTCCCCTGTTAGATGTCAGCTTCAGCGTTATGTAACGATTTTTCTCATGTTTTGGGGGTGTGGGAAAGATTGTCCTCTAGCCTGCCAAGGAGGGGAAGCTGACTGCGTGATGCATGCTTTCATCATACAGGGGTGAGGCACTGCACTCCACTGTAGCTACCTGTGTGACTCCAGCTGAATTTAAAGTGCCTGAGAAAACCGTTTCATACAAATGATGTCTCTTCTGTACTGAACATTCAATAAAAGAAAGCAGCGGTTGTATCACAGTACAAGTTTTACTTTAAAAATTCATCTTTATATTCACAAAACTCTCAATGTCTTCTTGTATCCGAATCAATTCACAATATCACTTGGTGGAAGATCCTATTAGGGAACTTATCTCTGGGTTCCACATTAGTCTCAATTAGGCAGCATGGACTGATGCAGAGTTATTATTGCCATATACAGTACACCCAAATACATCTTTTCTGTCATTATAAAACATTATCTAGAACGTTTTACAAAGAAAGTCTACAAGTAACCAATGAAGTCACCGATAAAGTGACGTCAGCTATAGACTTTGTAACTCATCAGTTTCACAATCACTGCAACAGGATTAAGATTACAACATCTGTGCCACATTTCGTTGCCTAATCTCGGGGGCCAGACTTTGTGTAACAGAAATAAATAGTAGATCAGCAGGTACAAAGATGAAGCCCAAAGCTGCAGGTAATTTTAGCTCATATTGCCTCTATACTTTATAGTGGCAAAGCAGCTTATTTTGGTAGCTCTGTTCACATAGCAATTGGTTTTCCTCAGATTACATCTATGTTGTGTTTGTTGACCAGTGATTAGCTGTGTGAACGTCAAAGAGGAACTGGTGCTGAGAGAGAATGAATGAATGAATGAATATGAATAACCCTAACTCTCATGGGATTATTCAGACACATTAACTAGCTGCAAACCAAATATTCTGGCATGTTAACCCACCATCGTCTAACAGTACAGTACGTAAATACCAACCAAAGATAAACATAAACATTATCCAAACATAAACATAAACATAAACCTCCCACAAATGATGCTCCGGGAGATATCCCTCAATGGAAAAACAGCATGTATACAAGCACACAAACACAGTCCTCTAAGCAGAAGACATAAAACACAAATCCAAACAAGACCAAATCTACATCCATTAGTGCCAAACACTGTTTTTTTTGTTGCCAATAGTCTGTAATCCATATAAAACAGAGTCTAAGGAATTTATCTATCATATGTTACTTTTCTCCTCCAGTCTCAGGCTTTGGAAAGATAATCAGAAAATGCAAAAACATTGAGAGTTGCTGAGAGTTCTTTCTATTAATGCAACTGAATGCAGCATAAGACAACTAATAGGCTCTAAACTAAGCAGTGGTGGAAGAAGTAAAAAGGTAAAAGTACTCTATTACAAGTAAAAGTGTTGTATTCAAAATGTTACTTACAGCAACCATAATCAAGGCAGCTAAACCCACTGACACTACCTGCTCAGTACCAATCTATAATAATGTGTCATATTTTATAAGCTTGTCATGTTTTGTTTATTAAATTTGAATCTGCAAAGTAACTCTTGCTGTCAGACAAATGTAATGGAGTAAAAAGCACAATATTTGCCACTGAGAATTAGTCAATTGGGGGCCTGAAGTAGCATCCAGTTGAAACACTTAAATGCACTTAAATACATAACTGAGTTAATGTACTGTGTTACATTCCACCAATACAACTAGGTAGCTACGTGGACCAAAAATGTGTTTGGAGGTAAAAAATAACTGTTAAACGTCTTCATCATTCATCATTGAAAAGGACTGCAGTGTTGGACTAAATGAAAATAAAGGGCCTTTCAGTATGTAAGTTTGGCCTCTGCCCCACTGAGTTAAGGATATTGGTGGGTGCAGTTTCAGGTTCTCAAAGTAAAGGTGTCACTAATTGAGTAGTTTAATTTGGTGCCTGGTCCCTTGCCTCGCAGTTTGGAATATCAAGCAGCTATAAAACAGCCCAGCATTTTGCAACAGCGAGCTTTATGAGGTGATGAAATTACAGAGTCAACAAGGTGAGATCATATTCATATTCAAGTTTAAGTCTTAAATGTCTTAATTTCTATCATTTCAACTCATCAAAAGTTTGGAAACACGTTTTACACCCCAAAATCTATTTTGTCTTTACCATAATTCTGCATTTCTTTCTTTAAGACCCAGGCATGCAGACCCAGGTTTTAACACATCTATTGATTTCAGTTATCCATTTATTTCGCTGCTAAATTGGTCCTTTATTAATTCTAACTAGCATACAAAGGTATTTAACATTAACTAAATAAAACAGAACTGAAATAAATTGGTTATATTTACTGTGCACTTCTTTGAAATAATCACTAAAGTGTTCTTGTGTTTTGTGGCAGCAAATGTGCATTATTCATCGAATCAGTCAGTCAGATCACAGTTTACAAAACTTTCTCCTAATAACAGAGTAGTTGTCTTATTCTGAACAGGCAACATTTGTTGTGACTCTTCACAGCTTGACTCCAAATGGTTTTTTTTTGTTCAGAAAGAAGTGAGGAAAGTATTTTAGTGCTTGAAGAATAGTTAAGTTTAAATAAATAATAAAATACTCAAAAGATTATAACAACTTCAGTAGAAGGACGAAATAAGAAAGAGTCTCCTTCTAGCCTTTTCCCTTCAGGTTGTTTTCTTTGCCTCCATTTCTGCCTCTGCACCAAAAAAGCTGCACAGAAGCTGTAGGCAGTACTTGCACTTACATTCTTTCGATATTTTTGACTTCTGCAGCAAATGTGCATTTTTAACGCTTGACGCGCACACTGCGACAGCTGCAAGCGACCCTCCAGTGACCAGAGGCGTTGAAGCCATGGTCTCCCCTGGCTTGGCCTAAATTTACTTGGGCTTAGAACTTAGGTTGAGCCCTCGGGAGCCCAGCAGAAACTGGTGTAAATGAGGTTAGCGTTTCAGTCACTGTGTTTGTGTGGCCAGCAGCTACTTCCACAGTTCCAGCCTCTACCCATCTGCCACTGACCCTTGTTTTGCCAAAAGACCAATTGCGGTTTGTGGCTGCCAGATTAGTCTGTGGTGACATAATGATTTTGTCCCACATAAGGGTGATTTGACATGCTCTGCTTGCCTGTCTGTTGCTTGCAGGCTCTGCTCCTCAAATCCGGCACTCTGCCTGTGCCTCATTACTGTCAAACACATCAGGAGATGGTTCCTCCGTTTGGTGCACATTAATGCGCATGTATGCGCCACCACATCCAAAAAAACATTCTCTGGTTGTGTGTGTCATATTGTCTGTTTTAATGCAGCTCTTATTGGGAGTCTGCTATTTGTTCTCATCTGCATGATTTCCACTTGCTATCCATTATTCATGTTTTCTCCACACACAACTTGCTCTTTCTCGCTTTTAGGCTTTTTCTCATGTTAAGCTTTTATTTTCCCCCAGCTTCCCTTCTGTGTTTGCTCTGAGCAGCGCTTTGATGTCATGGTGCCGGCCCAGCCCAGCTGTCTGGACCAGGTGAGCTGGGATTTATTCAGAGTTTCTTGATAACAGTTTAAACTACTTTAAATTCAGTTGAACTTAAATACTTTTTATGGCCAATACCCTACATACATACAAAACTTAAATTATCTGTGTTGCGCAGTGGAACATTTTAACTAAATCAGAATAGAGTCAAATAAAATATTTAATGAAAAAAAGCCCAAAAGCAATGAAAAGGGACCTTGAAACCCCCCTTTAAACCTTGTAAAGTGTACTGATACTTTACCTTGTGGCTAATTAAAATCAATATGTACAACAAACATCACCACGGAGTGATTTTTCTACAGCGCTCTCATGATTGAGGATATCTAATAAGGTACAGTAAGATGAAACTTTAATGATCCCCATGGGGAGATTGGGCAGTGCAGTGTAACAAAATGTAGCAATGCGGTGTAAGTAAAGAGAAGGAGACTACGGCGCTCTGCTTCTTGCTTCTCACAGATACATAATGCACATAAGTACACACTCTCATGCATAATAATGTAGGAATAAAATGTGGAGAATATAGACTTGTGCCATTTACAGATCCCTGTGTGGATGTCCATGCATTTTGTGCCTTCTCATTTTCACCTCTGCGTGAACCTGTTTCATATTTTTTTATCCTTTATCAAAGGAGCGATAGAGAAAGAGAGATAAGAGGAAGGAGGCAAACAGATAAAAAGTAAATCCTTCCAGGTAACAGTAGCAGAAGTGTAGGTGAGGTGTTGGCTGCCAAAACAAGCCCCCTCTTATCCTCCTTTCCCCTTCCGTATATACCTCCCACTGCCACCCCCACCTCCCCCTCGGCCTTGTGCATCTCCTCACGGCTCACTTTCATCTGCGCTGCTCTATAAACAGAGCTCCTTACCATCTCAAAGCTCATACCTGTAATGTCTCCTCTCTCTCTCGTCTCCCATTTGCAACGGCGTCGGGCCAGGCAGCGCTGGGAGGGACAAGGGCGGTCGCCCTCCACAAGGACAGTGGGACCGGACCTGAGCGCACAGGTGGTGGGGTTTGTGCCAGGGGTAAAGAGTGTACTAGGGATGATAAAGAGCCAGAGTAAAAGCACAGAGACAGTCAAAGTAAAATAAGATTATACTTTGAGTATAAGGGATTATACCTCCATAGAGCACAGCAGGTTAACAATGAGGTGGATTTGAGCGAGCGCGCAGTCTGACACATGTACCCTTGGCTTGTTTATAGTCAAGGAATGTGTAAATGTGGGAGGATTTCAGTGAGATATTCGAGGGAAGTGGCTGCATGTCATTACGCGTGTGTTAATGCATTTGTGTTTGTATTTATTAGGCAGACATTTGGCATTTGGAAGGCAGCTAGGGGGCTTTGAAGCATATTGTGCGCATCCCTCTGTGTGTGTTTGTGTGCACACTGATATGTGAGCGGAGGTGGTGAGGTGCATTAAAAGCCTGCCTAGCAGTCTCTGTGGAGAGACAGGGGGCCTGTTCCAAGATAAAACTAGACTTAGATCAGCATGTTGAGTTTTTGGCAGAATTAGCTCCCTAAAAAAATCATTTGCATATTGATTGTGTATCTGATAAAGCTGAATGTAAAAAATAACACTGTTTATTACAGCCAAGGGACTAATATCCATCTCTTGTGGCACATATGGCTTCATGAATATGAATCCTTTGTTGCAAAACTTACTTTGGCTGCGTGTAAATTTGACGGCTTAATCCTTACTCATATTTATGGTCTGTTGTTTTATGTTTTTCCACTTATTTCTCATATACATGTTTTGGCAAGATAAGCATTTCTTGTCCCGCGCTAATATAGCAAATGAAATTGAATTGCAGGGATGAATTGAATGGACGTGTAGGATGAGAGTGAGAGGTAGAATAGGAGGGGGTTGGGAGGGAGTGAGATTAGAGGGAGGGGGGGGGATTAGCAGAGGGCAGAGTGAAAGAGAAAGAGTATTGCTCTGCCAGGTGAGCCGTGAGGTGAGCCAAAGCTTTCAGAGATTATAACAGACTGGTCACAGGTCAATCACAGGGACACGTTGTTAGAAACCGGGAGGCTTTTCACCTCCCACAGCTCGATCACCGTAGTGACCCAGTGTCCGTTTGTGCTTCATTACCCGTCCTTGGATCAGCATGTTCTGAAACAAGTTGCTGAGGAGCGAGGGCAGCGGCTGATTGAAGGGATGCTGATGGATGTTGGTGGAAGCGTGAGGAACAGGATTGGGAGGTGTGATTGAGAGGAGGGTGGATGAAAAGGGAGGGGTTAGGCTCAGTCTAATCTTGTGTAGGCGTACAAGCACAAATGATGGAGGACTGGAGTAATTCTGGTCAGAAAATGTGAGGTTACTGGACCTTTTCAAGCTGAAAAGAGCGCTGACGGGCTTGGTCTCACAGAGAATTGTCTCACAAGCCCTTTATTTGTTTTCTGTCTGCATAGAGTAAGTCTCAAAGTAATCTGTAATCAAGCAAATTTAAGTTATTGTATTATTATGGTAGTAAGACTTACACACAGGAGGTGGACAAAAACACAAAACCTTCATAAAAGGCGATTTACAGGATGAAGCCTGCAATATTCTATATTTTCCTTGTTGTCAACAAATCCAATGAAAAGACCAAAACCAACAATGTGTTTGTCCCTCTCTTAATACTTTGTGACTTCCCTGCTCTGTCTGTGGCACTCATCCCAAAGCCCATTTGTTCCTGCTGAACAAGTAAATCTTTAAAGATCACCTCCAGAAATGTTGTGAGGCATATAAAAATACTCGCTTGGAATAATAATTTGTATCTGTTATGGTTTTTCCACAAAAAAGTTTAATTAACCTCATTAAAAAGTATTACAGTTACATCTACTCCATCTCCCTCACAGAAAAATCCAGAATCTATGAATATGTGATTACTGCTAATTTCAAATACTTAACTACTGGACACTAGATGTCTCCTACTTCACTGAATTCTCACTGGTGCCTCACTAAAGTTAACTGCATATTGGACCACGATTGGCCTTCAGACTAGTTCTAATGTCACAAAATCATGCTTGTATGTACACAAACAGAAAAACCTTCCTCGTTCAGCAGAAACAACCTTCTAGTGTCAAACTCTGCACATACATCATTCATACAGCTTTGAATGAACTTAATCACTATTGCAAACAGAGCTACAGAGGTGGATAATGTTATGCTGCATGCCAATTAGCAGTGTCAACCCCATACAGTATGTACTGTTTATTTTTAGCCTTTCCCCGTAGGTTAGTTTGAACATGTGGCCTCTGTTCCTGTTTGGCTTTGAAAAGATATCAAATTGCTTAATTCTTGACCTTTTTTTAACACACAAAAGCTGCAATTATCATTCAGTCATTCAAGCTCATATGGCCCCCCTTTGATTATAGATTTTGTTTCACATCATTTTTTCCCTCTCTTACATCTGTAAAAATGTGCATTTTCGTAGTGAAGCCTACATAAACACATATCATGTCGTGAACCAGAGTGAAATCTCTTCACAAGATCCATTTATGACTTGGTCTGGTCTTGACTGGTGTGAGCGTTGCCTTCATTCTGCGTGTGGCTTCAAAAACGGGCAAGGACCCCTGATGTGAACATCATAAAGGCGTATTTTATATTATTTATACGAGTAAACGTCAGTGTGTCTCTGGTTAGAAATGGAGGGATGTTACAGCAGAAACAAAACAACATATCAATGCAAGCTACATACTGAGAACTGAGGTTTTGCTCTCTTTAATAGGATTCCTTTACTTCATATGCTCTGGAGCTTCACACACAGTCCCAGACCACCTGTTTGATCAGCCTCCAGTGGCGTGAAGGTGCAGCCAGCTAAGACCGAGCAGAAGGCGGGCAGAGGCCTGATATGATTGTCCCCTTTCGAACAGACCATGATATCTGTGCAGTGATGAAATCTTGTGTAAGACAGCTCAAACACACAGTTCCCTCACCATTACCAAGACCAATTAGCTTTTCCACCGGGCTTTCATCTCACTTTGATTGATGCTGTTTCTTTAGATTGACACTCTCAAATTGCAAGTTTGCCTGGAGGTAGACAGGCTGATTAATAACTTGGGTCTGGATGTAATTAGCGTGGTCTCCGCTATGACTGCTGAGGGGCTCTTGAGCTCAGCACCGAACCCCAAGTTGTTTAAGATGTACAACAGGTGCCTCTCCAGACTCAAGTAATTTGTGCTAATGTGTTTATATGTTTTTATGAGTGAGAATGATACGTCAGCTGCCTTTTTTAAATGGATATTGAAGTGAAAATCAGTCATTAACACTTATTGTTAGTTAAAATTCAAGTGATGTTTTCAACAAGACGAAGACAGCAGCTCTGTGAGGCTGTACTTAAATACTAACTTCAGCATGCTAACATGCTCGCAATGACAATGCTAACATGCTGATGTTTAGCAGGTATAATGTTTATTTATGTTCACCATCATAGTCTAGTGTGTCAACATGCTAACATTTGCTAATTAGCACAAAACACAAAGTGCAACTGAGACTGATGGGAATTTATGCAGGTATTTGGTTTACAAATTACAAATATTATTCATCCCGAGGAAGACATGAATGTGTGTACCAAATGTCATGAACATCTATCCAACAGGTGTTGAGACGTTCTACCAAAAACCAAGTAGGCTTCATCTTTTGGGCACCATGAATGTTGGTACAACATTTCACCGCAATCCTTTGATAGTTACTGAGATATTTCAATGAAATCCACAAATGTCAACTTCATGGTGGCGCTAAAGGAAAAGTCAGAGGATCACCAAAGTAAGTATGATTCATCTTCTGGCGGACATGAATATCTGTGCCAAATGTCATGCCCAATCCATTCAACAGTTGATGAGCGGTGATGGCCCGACCGACTGACATTGCTATTCCCAGAGCGCTCCCGCTAGCATGGCTAAAAACCATACACACAGTGTTTTAGTTCCATCTCAGCCCTCTCGTCAACGGTTGAAATGAATGTAAGCATCATTTTCAAAATACCATGAAAGAGCCATCAAATTCCCCCCAAAACCGCTGGAGCAGCAATAATGTGAGGATTTTGAAAAAAAGCTCTGCTTGCTGCTGTGGAGTGAGGCTGACTCGAAGAGTAAAATATAGGAGACAATGAGGTAAATAGTGGACTTTTGAATCCATATTGCAATCATCTTGCTGCGAAACACTCAAGTTATACTCTGGGGTATTAACGCTGAGAATGGAAGTGAGCTGAAAAATCAAAGATAAAGCAATCGATTCTCAGGTGACAGGTCAGCTCTCATCTGTGTCACCGCATTGTTTCCCCCGAGCTCTTCTGAAGTAAAGTGAAGTGAGAGTTTATTATTTATTATTCTTGTCTAAAATTTAAAAATGCATTACAAAGACAAGCATTACAGTATGTTCTTTAATAATAAATACTTTCTGCGGGGAGTTGCACTTGAAATGGCATCCAGCTATGATGCTTCCGAGCATTGCCATCTTGCAGATCCATAAACTGGAAGGCAAATCAGCAGAGACTAACGGCATTTTCTAGAAGAATTACAACATAATAAATGTATATTTCATTGGATTCCTCCCTTCATTTATGAATTTTCTAAACTAGGTTTGACAGCCGGTTTTGATTTTAGACACAAAGTCAATTCATGTCCAGAAGTCATGACTTAATGAATTTTATTGACTGTGCAGCTCACATTTGCCTTGCGGATCATAAATCCTACAGTTTGATAGCTGCAAAAGAACCTAAATGTCTTTTTAGTTAGTTGCCTGTAAAACTTAAAGCAATGTTAACACCCAGTAAATAAAACCTTCTGCTTGCAGTTTTTTTCCCGAGACATCTCCATAATAAGGTCCACTCGAAATAATGGAATATTTAGAACTTATGCTTCTCAGCCCAATTAAAGTATGAAACTTGCATGCTTTATGAATTGTTGTGCTCAATCTAATTTGTGGTTTAAAAATTAATTTAATTGCATGTGTAAACCACAACAGCTAATCAGAGCAAAATGTTTTTGCTTCTCAACATTTTTTACTCATTATGCAAATTAAATCTGGATTAGATTAAGAACAGCAGCTCAGACAAATGAATGTTAAGAATAACGAAGTTCTGCTGTGTTTTTTTGTAAGTGAATGTGCACTAATTGTACCTGTAAACACAGTGATTCAGTTAAAAAAAAACGTGAAAAGGTCCGAGGGCTGCTTGAACAGATGGTGCTGCAGGAGGACGAGGAGTGCAGGTGAAACGATTAGAAGACAGTAAGAATGGGAGGGAAAGATGTGAGGGGTAGATAAAGGGAGAAGAAGAGGTGAAGGACAGGAGAGCAAGATAAGATACAAAAAAAAATGGGCAAATGGGAGATACAGAACATCGATGTAGAAGTAAAAGAATGAAGAGTTTCTTGTGTCATATTTGTTTCATCATTGGTTTGAATCAAGGTTTTGACCTTAATGTCTTGTCTCTCCTCTCTTTTCAAATATCAAAACCAACGTTTGTGTTCCAGAATTACACATCCACCATTTGTGACGTGTGTTAAAGTGGTGATGCAGAAAATGTCTGAATATTCTTCATTATTTGGTCTCATCTGTGCTGCAGTGGTATTTTTCCACTGCTTTTCTCAGAAATCACTTGTCAATACGTCCACTGTGGTGATGTTTTTTTTTCTTCTATTGATGAGGTTGGAATGTCTGTAAGCGCTGCTGTTTTGTTTGTCTGTTTATCAAAGGTGGCTGTCGCTGTTACATGATGTGCCTGCTGGAAACATAAAATGCACCGCTCTTTGTGTGGCAAAAACCCAACTTGCTTTCGTAATAAGGCTAAAGATTTTACTATTTTAATTATGAATGAATTGTTGAAGTCGTTTTTCAAACAAAAATGCCAAACATTAGTTTGAGCTTCTCAACTGAGATAATTCTTTGCTTTTCTTGGTCTCATGTGGCATTAAATTGAATATCTTTAGATTTTGGAAGGTTGATCGGACAAAACAAGCATTTTGATGACATGACCTTGGGTTTTAGGAAATTATGAAAGCCATTTTTCACATTCTTTTTGGGACATTTTATACACCAACCGATTAATCCATTGATTAAGGAAATAATCTGTCGCCATTACGTAGCACCAGAGAGCCTTGACAAGTTTATGTTTCAGCTGTAAAGGGCTTTATTTCTTACATACTATATTTTCCACCAAACATCAAATCTAATCAATGGGTTTAGTAATTCATATTCTGGGTCACACTGGACTGTAGCCTATATCTCAGCCTGCTCTGGGCTTCAGATTCAACCAAACACATATACTCAAATTCACCTGACCTGCATGTTTTTACTCTATGATAAGAGGCTGATGCAGCTGAATACAAAACATCTGAATCTGGAGAAAAGATGCAAATTCAACAAAATGGGAGATTTCCGTATGCAGTATATCTTCATAAATTTAAGAAAGAGACAGTTGACCTGTTCAGGCTGGAGTCGGAGACAAGGCCAGAAACAGCAGGGTGGCAGCCAGCTCTAGTGTACTAGCCTTCCGGCGTTGTAGTGATAGATTTACACAATACTCAATCTCTGACCTTTCAGTCTTGCCAAAGCAGCAGAGGACGCCCACATTTCTCCCCGTCTCCCTCCCTCCATCTTTACCTCTCTCTTCTCAACTTCTTGAGTCTCCCTCTCAGAACCCACAAGCGGCCTGAAGACTCTCCTTTTATTCCCTGACTGCTCTTTTGCACCTCTTTGTGTTCATTAAAGAGGAGTTTGATCTGATTTAACCACTGAGCTCCAGGAGGACAGAAGAGGGTGCATGTGAAGAGTTAGCTCAGCCAGTTGGTTTGCATATTGTATAGTTCCTGATACAGTGGGAGGCCACGCTTTCAGCCTGAGCAGGAAAAAGGGAAAAAAAACCCATAGCTGCCTGTAATCACGACAGCTTTTCTAGGAGGTATCAAAAAACAAAATAGCAGCTTATTTCTTGCCAACTCTGCTTCTGCTCCTTGTTTTTTATTGCTCCCATTTTTTTCTGCTTCTATTTTTCTGCTTTCCTCTGCCTCTGCTCGTCTCTTTCACATAGACCACATTCTCATTATTTATCGCTCTTCTACCTCGCTGCTTATCCTCGCTCTCTTCTCCTTTCTCCTTACCTTCTGTGCCACTCTCTCACTTAAAAGCATGGCTGGGTGGAAACTCTCCTCCCAGTACCAGTGACCCAATTACTCTAAGTTGTCCCTCCCTGGTAGGATGTAGCAGTGTCCCTCCCTGGAGATTCAGCCTGCAGCACACGGACGATCCATCACTCTCCGCTGCCACCTCCCTCTCGCCACATTTATTACTGTCACACACACACACACAGGCTCAGAGGCGTACACATTCCCCCACATGCACGGATGCCCTCAAATGCTCTAAAAAACAGACATACACATCAATAAAACGCAAATGCATGCATAAGCAGACATGTGCATGAATTTAATTTACATGCATTTATGTATGCACATACACATATTGTTGCGTAATTACTGGTGGGCGTCTGACACATGTTGACAATTATTTCTTTTTGCCCTGACACCTCATCACACCTCCACTCTTTGTTTGTATAATCCTGTCTGGGTTTTTCACAATCCTGTCATTAGAATTTGATGAAGGGGGCAGGCGTCATGACGGCAGCGTGCAACCATTAATTTGCTGAATTCGCCCTCTGCTGCTGCTGCTGGAGAGAGAAAAAAATCCTGTTCAAAGTAGGTGTTGGCAGGTAGAGTTGCATGTAAAAGGTTTTCATTAATCTGTTCACAAGAATGTTGGTAACTGCAGTCCATTACAGTTAATGTAAAAACTGATTTCAGCCCTCCATTTTTTTTAATATTAATCAAATCAACTAAAGTATGTTTAAAGGAAAATGTTCTTTTCATTGTGAAATAATTGGTTTAAATGGGTGCACATTTACTGTATTAGTCACAGAAAAAGCTCTATTGGCATTGCCTCTTATTCTGCAGAGGACAGTTACATAAGATTGGATGGTGGGAGCTAATATGGCCCCTCCCTCCATTTTGGACTCTCCAGTTCCCTCCATTTCCGTAAAGGTTAGCGCTGTCAAGACAGTTTCCAGTTGGTCGGTGGTGCAAATTTGTTTGTCAAAGTTCACCAAAGTTGTATTTTAAAGGTATAACGAGTAGGATTTGTCAGTTGCTGTTTGAAAACACATCTAATCCTACACCATTGCCCAAAAGTTGATGCCCAGAAACGTCCCGAGCACAGCAAAATAAAAAAATACAGGCAGAGGGCAGGGTCTCTGCAGATACAGACACCGCCACACACCTCTAGTGGGTCATAAGTGATGATTGAGAGGGGTTATTTTTGTATGATTCTATACATTGTTTTTTTAGGAAAATCCCACTCGTTATACCTTTAAGCTAAAGCATCATGCAAATTTACTTTGCCTCCACAAGCAAATCCACTGATTGAAATTAAACCTGCATTACTGGATTCATGTGGCCACTTGGGGGCAGCGGAATCAACTGTAAACACAATATTTTCATGTTATCAAGTTGTTATAAAGCAAAAAAAATGGTATTTGAATGGTTCAATATTCACTCTCCTTTTAGCTGTTTTGTTCTCCACAAACTCCTTAGGAAAATATCTGGCTCTTCGCCAGCTAGTCGCTAATTTTGTTGGCCTGCTGTGTGGTGCGGGACAGGTAGCATACAGCTCAGATTTTAGCTGCCTTCTGAATCCAGAAACCAAAACAATGCTATAAAGGTGCTAAAATGCGAAGTAGAGCTGAGTGAAACTGCAGAGTCAGGGGATATTTTTTTGTGGATTTGTCACTACCCTCTTCATGATACACATAGTCATTTGAACCATAGTTTATATTAAAGATATTGATTATTATGATTGATTGATGCTGGTGTGGCTTTAGAGAGTATTAATTTTAAAACTTTGTATTTGAATTCACTCAGTACCATAAACGAAATTAATCAAATTATGTTGTCAAATACATATACAATACATTATTAATTAGGCCTACATAAATATAACGTAAATTCAACTTTGAGCATTCAACATGAAAGTAAAAAAACACGTTTTTTTTAGAAGAAATACAAAATAAAAGAAACATTTCTGCTTTGTTTAATTATATATCTTGATAACCCATTGATCTCCCTCCTTTATAA
Organism: Oplegnathus fasciatus; assembly: GCA_003416845.1. Classification (NCBI taxonomy): domain Eukaryota; kingdom Metazoa; phylum Chordata; class Actinopteri; order Centrarchiformes; family Oplegnathidae; genus Oplegnathus; species Oplegnathus fasciatus. The sequence goes on along the minus strand of NTHP01000118.1, from coordinate 1,313,255 downwards.
AGCATTGTACTAGTTAAATCATTTTTGCTAGGCAGCTCAGACAGGCCTCAGTACACACTCTCATCAACAGCATCAGGACTACGATGTGTCGAGGACACAGCCCCAGCCCCAGCAGAGTTTGAACACACAGCATGTGACAGTTTGGACATGTTAGTCTTTCTCAGCAACTAGCAACTCTGTCAAATCAGCAAAGGAAGGAAGAGTAAATAGGGCATGTTGGGGAAACATGATTATCTCCAAGCAAGAAACTAGACCAGTCAATAAACACTAATAGATTAATGGAGACAATGGGGAACAGAGTTCCATCCCTAACTCTGGGCATTAGTTTAATTATCAGAAATGCTGAAACAGGCTTCGATTGAGTTCAGCCAATGCACTGCCTGCTGGACCTCTAATGGGTCCAAAGTAGGTTTCTACTTCTGTCTCTCTGTATATGTGTGTGTGTGTGTGTGTGTGTGTGTGTGTGTGTTTCTGGCTCTAATTCTTTCTGTGTGTGTCACTTCCCTTCTGGCTGTGTAGCTTCTTATGCTCCTTGTGGCTCACAGCCTCCGTGGTGATTGACAGATGCTGGGAAGGGAGGCAGAAGGGTTATCAGCCCATCTGACAATCAAAGCCCGCTTAAAGTAGCAGCACACCGCCTCACACAGGAAATGGGCCCAGAAGTCGGGAGGAAAGATGTACTGAAGTTTAATGGATGGTTTTTAATCCTTTTTACCCAAGAAGGCCGACAAATAACACACTTTCCTGCTTGCACATACTGTGAATAACGTGAGGAACTTGATAGACCCCGTGTCGGGGGGATCATGGCCAAATGGCTGCGAGTTGATGGAAAACAACCCACGGAGGTCTCAGTATGGGACCTTGACTGATGTGGAGGCCCCCTGGAGAGACGAACTTCCTGCCTCATGTTCTCCCAGCATGGCAGCTGTCCAAGCAGGTGGGTTGGCTGTTTCTTGAAAATATGTTCCGCTGAGCATAAAGGGGGATGAACAGGGGGTTGCGGCCAAGAAATCTGGTTACCTCCCTGGAAATCAACCCCATAAATTTCTTGCAAAATTGGTCCTTTGATACTGGACCTGCTGCTCCTTCTCTTTTTTTCTTTTGTCTTCCTCATTGTCCTCCTTACCTGTCATGGCTGCCTGTGGCTGAACAATGGATTTGGCAAATTGCTGCTCTTGTGTGGATGCTTTCGCTGGACAAACATGCTGGGCTGGAGACGGTGGGAGGAAAGTAGGAAGTTGTACTCTGTCCACAGGCTAGCAGTCTCAGACAAGCCCCCAGGTACAGCACTAATGGCCACAGTCGAAACTGCATGTGACCTGCTTGGGCCCTGAAAGACATTCTCTCATATGTAACAGGGTCTGTATAGTGTGTGATTCCACTTGTCATACACCCAGTAGTATAGGTTTGTTAGCTTAGTGTTGGGTTTGACTGACCAGTAAACATATTTTTTTTTCCTTTCCAGACAATAACTGGCAGCACAGAAATAGATGTAGACATCTAATCCATCATTCCTCCACCTCACACAACCCAATGTAGACTCAAGGGGTTGCTTAACTAGCCAGTTTCAGCGGCGTCTGGCTTCGCTCAGTTACATCAAGTTACACATACAAAACCATTACAGCTGTAAAACAATGCAGAAAATGTTCTGACTATCACAAACACTCAGGAATGACTCTTGTCAAAATTTAAGCCGTTAGGTCCAAAGAAAAACTAAAAGCCCTGTCAGAATATTATTCTTGTGCCATTCGTGTGCAGGAAGGTTTCAGCCAGAGGAGGATACCAGTATGGATTTGCTATGGGCCCAAAAACACAGAAGCCTGCAGACTTTCTTGGCGAACAGTATGTGGTCAGTGAATAACTGGAAGGAATGGGACAATATTTGGAACATGGTGCATTGAACACACAAACAGATTGGCATCTCCAAATGCTCTTGTCCGACTGTGATAGTTGATTGTGCCTGTTGGCCGTAAACCCCACCTCCTCTCAGCTATAGACTTTAGCAGGAAAAACAAGCTAGCACCTAACCTACAATACCATACCATTAGTCTAGTTGGTAGAATGGTTAGAAAGCTATTCAGACAAGCACGGTTGAGGAGAAGCCACAGAGGTGAACTTTTTGTTTAGTTGAAAAACGACTTGCAGTGTATTTTATAAATAAAATGTATCAATCATCACTTCTGGTCACACCTGAGTAGCATTAATGAGAACTCAATATTAAATAAAAGAGTGACATTTTTGATTAAAGCTATTGTTCTGGACTGTGTAGACTAGCGATGCGCGGATCGGCTCTGACATCGTCCGAATCCGCACATACGCATAAATCATCCATCCGCCACCCACCTGAACGAATATTTTATTATTTGCATTTTACATTATGTTGAGCAGTGCGGGTGATTTCTTTATTGTGTGTTGTATTGATGTATGAGTTTTTCTAGAGAGGCTGCTTTCAGTAATTACGCTAAGTAAAAACGCTTCCATGCGCGCAGTAATGTCACTGCAACACATATCAGGATCAAAACTAAAAACTGTAGTTGTAAACTCGACGGGACAGAGGAGACTCTCAGTGGAAACGCAATTAAACTTTTAGCTTCTGAAATAAATGTTTTAGACAGGTCTGATGGAGCTCAGGATTTATCAGGAGGACGCTGCTTTACTCCAAATAATTTCACTGTATGAACCTGGACTGTGTGTGTGTGTGTGTGTGTGTGGAAGAACACTGAGCATTCATTTATGTTAGATCCTGACCGATCCTGTCGGCATGTCTGGAGATTTAAATAATCAATGAAGTTTAGCTGCTGCACCTCAAGCGTAAATGCGCACAGCGTCTCTCTTAATGGGGAGACACACTTATCGTTTCTGCTGCGGTGGGATCGCTGCATAAACTCAAAAAAGTAGTTCATATTTTCCTCATTAATGGTGTATTACTTCACCCACCCACAACCCATCTGCTATTAATCAGTTAATTTTTATGACCCGACCCGCCCGATCCGCGGTGCCTACGGATATAACTGCAATCCACACATCACTAGTGTGGACTGTGTTGTTTTGGAGCCCCCTACTGGCAGTTTGTATACAGCAGTGTTACATAGAGCAGTGTTAGACTTACCTCATTTAGTGTCTAGACAGGATGTTGTTATTCAGGAAGAGATGAATGGCTGTATGCGTGTGCATCTAACTGAGTTTGAATTGTAATCTCTCTCCATCCTCTTCACACGCTTTGCAAGATGCAATGTCTGTGAGTATATTTGTTTATTATGCATATATTATCGATAAGAGCACAATATTTGTTAACTCTATCAGAAAATAGCATCTTCGTTTGCAGATTACTCTCATTCTAGTTTGTATAGTAATATTAGGACTACATCTATGCTCATTTCAATTCATTGTATACTTACTTGGTATTACGTACATACTTACCTCTTTGTTATATTTACATTGCATCTGAAACGTACTGTTTGTTTCAGTTTCGCACTTTGAAATTTCAGTAAACCTTCAAAAACAGTCCTCAGCTTCTACTGGAGTTATTTATTAAATTGAGCGCTTAACTAACGGGATATCGGGTGAGCGGGTTGCCAACTTTGGTTACCTGGCTGGAGTGAGATTTTGAGATTTTGACTAAATCGCTAAAGCGCATGCGCGCTGCACCATGCTGCCCCACACAACATAACACATATCATGACAATCACACTGTACATTGACAGATAACTTGTGCCTGATACAGATACATAAACTGACCACAACCACAATGAGGGATGAGAGCCCTTGTTGTTAAAGAAAGCAGAGGAAGGCCCCATGCTATTCAATTAAATGAAACATATGGAAGCTAATTAGGGCTGCAACTAATGATTATTTTCATTATCGATTAATCTGTCAATCATTTTCTTATTTCTTTGGTCCATAAAATGTCAGAAAATGGTGAAAAATGTTGATCACTGTTTCCCAAAGCCCAAGGTGACGTCCTCAAATGTCTTGTTTTGTCCACAACCCAAAAATATTCAGTTTACTGTCATAGAGGACTAAAGAAACCAGAAAACATTCACATTTGAGAAGCCGAAATCAGAGAATTTGGACACTTTCTTAAAAAATGACTGAAAACAATTAATCGATTATCAAAATAGTTGGCGATAGTAGTTGACAACTAATTGATTAGCCGACTAATCGTTGCAGATCTAAAGCTGATGTTTAGAAAAAAAAACCTTCATCTTTATTCATAACAATTTGCAATTCATAAATCATTAATACTAAGAAGTTGTACACGAATGATGCAATAACAATGAGTCCTAGAGACCATGGGCTCTACAATGTAACTCATTGCCATTTCAGTGTTTCCACACCAAAGGCTCACATATTTGGGTAGAGGTAATGAAACAAATACAAGAGAAAAAACATACAATCAAATTCTAGGTGGGTGTCACAAACAGACTGGGTGCCCAAGTATATCTTAAACAGTCATACAGCCTATTTTGAGTGCTCTCTATCAGATGCTGCAGCAGCAGACTTTGACCTCCAGAGGTGNATATTCAGTTTACTGTCATAGAGGACTAAAGAAACCAGAAAATATTCACATTTGAGAAGCTGAAATCAGAGAATTTGGACACTTTTTCTTAAAAAATGACTCAAAACAATCAATGATCAAAATAGTTGGCGATTAATTTAAGTTGACAACTAAACGATTAGTCGACTAATCATTGCAGCTCTAAAGCTTATGTTTAGAAAAAAACACATCATCTTTATTCATAACAATTTGCAATTCATAAATCATTAATACTAAGAAGTTGTACACGAATGATGCAATAACAATGAGTCCTAGAGACCATGGGCTCTACAATGTAACTCATTGCCATTTCAGTGTTTCCACACCAAAGGCTCACATATTTGGGTAGAGGTAATGAAACAAATACAAGAGAAAAAACATACAATCAAATTCTAGGTGGGTGTCACAAACAGACTGGGTGCCCAAGTATATCTTAAACAGTCATACAGCCTATTTTGAGTGCTCTCTATCAGATGCTGCAGCAGCAGACTTTGACCTCCAGAGGTGGTTCGTATTTGTAGCAGCCTGGTCAATGTCTGCACTTTTAAAAATGAGGGTTCTACCTTTAGATTATTTCAAAACAATAATACTTTGCTGTAATCTACATAGCTACATGAATGTGTGTCACTTGAGAAGCCATGTTGACAACAGGTTTTCTGATAATATTACATATTATAATGTTACATTTGTTTGCCTGCCTGCAGAGGTGGAAGTACTCAGATCATCTACTTCAGTTGTAATACCACAGTGTAAAAATACTCTGTTACAAGTAAAAAGTCAAATTTTTACTTAAGTAAAAGTACAAAAGTATTAGCATCAAAATATACTTAAAGTACCAAAAGTAAAAGTACTCCTTATGCTAAATAGTCCATTTCAGAATAATATATATCATATTATTGGATTATAATTATTGATCATCAATGTGTTCATCACTTTAATGTTGCAGCTGGTAAAGGTGGAGCTCATTTTAACTACTTTTCATTTCATTTTTAATTGTTCCGCTCATGGACATACACATTTTCAGAAAGAAAAATGAAAATTACTTGATATACTGCTGGTAGTTTAACCTATAATAATACGTCATAATTTATTAGTTGATTATATTTTGTATTAATAATCTGAATCTGCAAAGCAACTAGTAACTAATGTTGTCATATAATTGTAGTGCAGTAAAAAGTACAATATTTGACCTCTGAAATGTAGTGGAGTAGAAGTATAAAGTGGCAGAAAATGGAAATAAATAAAGTACAAGTAGGCCTACCTCAAGTACAGGACTTGAGTAAATGTACTTAGTTACTTTCCACCACTGCTTACCTGGATCAATGAATAACAACCGAAGTTCAAATGCTGGTAAAAGAAGCGCGAGCACAGAAGATGTCTGGAGAGGCGAATCTGTTCAACCAGCCCACCGCGGAGGTGCACGACCAAGCGTCGCGACAGCTTGCGGAGCCGACTCAAGAGACTAGACGACGTCATTCAATCCGGGGACACTGCGTCAAGCATAAAGCTTTTAGTGGTGGCATGGTTTGGCATGAGATTTGCCTTGGTGGTGTGAGAGCGTGAGACAGAGCCTGAAAGCGTGAGTCTCACGCCAGATGCGTGAGAGTTGGCAACCCTGGGGTGAGACCAGTGTAGCTTTATTGTCCAAGCTTTGTCGCTGAAGTGTTGGCGTTACTGCTGGAGATCTTCCTCTACTTGAGTTCTCTAACAGGATAATGAAGTCATCCTTGAACCTTGACATAGACCATAGGTGTATTCAAACTCACTAATGGAAAATAATATTCTTCTTTAATATTTGTAGACAACCAAACAACCGGTAAGCACTGATAATTGCATTCAATACCCGGCTATTTATCCTTACATCAGCAGCTCTCTCAATCAGTCGGAAGGTAAGAAAATGTTCTTAGCCTCAGAATATAAAAACATTTAAAAGCAGTTGTGTGGAAAAACTTGTGCCAAATATTATATATCACTAATCCAGCTGGGATCGGGGGGGGGGNNTAACTCTCACTGGAGCCATCAATGCTAAAAAATACTGTAGGGTGTTTTCAATAAAGTCACCCACCACGAGGCCATAGTCTGATGGCAGATCTGACGTTAATCCTCTGGGCAGCTTTTCAAAGGACTGATTTTGTTGGTCCATCGTATCACAATTCCAAACATTTTATGTAGTGGGTCCTCAAGGCGCAAATGATGTCTCCGAAGCACAGAGGACTGTTTTGGTACGCACTGTGCTGTCTGTAGACACTAGCAACATGGGAGTGATGGCAAATGCTGGCAGGCTGTACCTCGAATTCTATTCCAAAAGACTCTCTGTGGCAGTTCTCTGTACCTTTCTGTTCTTCCCCACTGTCCTCTGCGAGCCACAGCCTCATTTGTAAAAGAAGAAAGACCTCTCTAAGCACGATGCGCCCTTCTTTATGAAAGGAAGAAAAAAATGGAAAGATTATGTGAGCTGGGTTAATTTGATGTTGTGAGGGAGCTGTGCATAATATGGTTCATATATTCAAAGTCTGTGTATAGTGTGGTATGTTTCCGTGTGTGCTCACTAAATGAGTGTGTGTGCCATTTCCTTTTTGCGTGTGACATTCTGAGTCACTGTGTGTGCGCACTCCAGCACTCGTTGCGAGAGTGGAAATGAAAGCTTTGCATGTGTCCGTGTGCGAGTGTGTGTGTGTGTGTCTATCGAAACGCCAGTGTGAGTGTGCGCGCATGTGTGTCACTGTGCTCCTGTATGGGAGCTCAGCAAGACAAAGAACCCATTGAGTCATTGCGTGAGACTCCCATTACAAGCAATAGCTCCTATTTTCAGAGCTCCCTCGCTCTCATTACGGGCTCACACTGCAGACAGAATATGGCTGACATTTAGCCATTATGCTCTGCCACCGTCCTAGCCTGTCCTAGCTCCTCTGCACTAATCAACTGTGCTAACGAGCGGGTTAAAGACCATAGTAAATGGCATTAATGACAGGCCAGTGAATACAGTGAAGGAAGGGAAGCCTTTGCATAAATGCAGCGGGTTAAGGCCAGCTCAGAATCGGGGAGGAAACCAGGGGCTTTGTAACCTCTCCGAGGATACAGAGCTGTGCTGGCCATGATCTCAGGAGGTTTTTTAAGGGGTTCTGCACCATGTGAGTGTCACAAAGTCCATGGCAAAGCAATTAACACAGAGGCACTTGATGACCTGAGCGTGTAAGGCATGGAGGCAGAAAGCAGTGTGACATTTGTGTCTGAGACACGCAACTGCCCTGCTCTGCTGCCGAACATGATAATTTCTCTTGTCAGGATGTGATTATCTGCTCTGGGCTCGCTTTGGTCTTTTTTTTTTCTCTCCCCCAATTATGGTGCTCTGAGGGGAAAAAAAGCCATCAAGACACGAAGGCACGGTGCCAGAACAAGCGACGCTCTCCCACAGACGTGCCCTCTCACCAGGAATGGGACGTGGAGATCTTGTGTCGCTGTACGTTAATGATGGTCTGAGAATGTTCTGGCCCGATGCTTTCGTCGGCTGCGTCCACAAGGCCACCGCGGCCGTATAAAGCCGTCTGCTGGTATGAGACGGAATAACTAGGAGCAAAAAAAAAAGTGAGCGAAAGCGATAAAGTGAGAGAGAGACACAGAGAGGGAGGGAGGGGATGGCTGAGCTGACTGTGCCCAGTCACCATGGCAACCCCTTTGACATGCAGCTGCCATACCTGCTGCCAATATCGGAGCTTTACTCAACCATTTACTTTGTGTCTTTGTATAAAAGACACACACACACACCATCTTATATAAAAGCAGAATATCATGTTTAATGAATACGTGTACACAGTAAGCATAAGTGTGAATCTTTTCAGCCTGCCAGTATTAATGTACCTTGAGTGCTTGCAGTAATTATGTCTGTGAGCTGGTGTTTGGCAGAAAAAGCTGCTTTAAAGGGAGTTTTCAGACACCTCTCACTGGTAATTACTTTGAATTATTCCCATAGTTTAAACTGAGGGGCCCTGGTGCAGGCATATGTGTGTTTATGTGAGTCTTTCAGGGTGTGCGTTCTCCAATGAAAAGGTAAGGCTTCAGGGTAGGTTTCTGAACTTAATACACCTCTCATCTTTGCAGAAATCTCCCCTGTGTGGTGGTACAATGTGCTGAGGAGGTGGTTCTTGATATCAGAGGAGTACTGTCAGGTCTGGGTTGTGCAGAATGACCGGTAGTTACTGCCTGAGGGTGGGTGACATCTGTACAGCCTGACAAACTGTGACAAAACACCTGCGGCTTCACAACCTCTGCACGCACATGCACTGCATGCAAAAAGCAGATCCTTGCTAAGTTTATTTCGATATCGATGTATAATACATACATGCGCACACACTGGACAGCTTCTACCTGCACACGTCCGCATGAGCATACACACATGTACAGCACATGCATGCTGACATACAGACGCGCTCTCACTGGGCCCTCAACACCTTGAAAAACACCTGCAGCAATGTAATTCTCCTCTGGGTTCTGCAGAGCTGCTGTGTTTGTATTTTAGTAGAAGTGTTGTTTTGGCCCCAAGAGATACCAGCAAGCCAATACACACACAGACATTCATAAATATATCCACACACACACAGAGAGACGTGCACGCCTGCTTACACACATGCCAACCAAGAAGGATGCTTTTGAGCTTGGACAAAAAAAAAAAACTGCAATAAGATTCATAAACACACCAATGAATTAATAATGCCACTGTCAAAAGAAAATCTCCACTCACGCCACTGTATCCGGGCAAAACTCTCCTCACATGGCACCTCCTCTTCACACGCAGATCGGGACTCAGATAGTCATGCAAAGCAACAAGTAAAGTTACACTTCTTTTATCTTTCAATACCCTTAGGCAAACCAGGCGACTTCAATTGAAATGCCAATAATTCCCTTCACTATCACTCTTTCGACGACTCTTATTTAAGTTTGTTGCCATAGTGAATAATGTGAGTCCTGGGAAGCCAATGACAGCACAAAACGAATTAGAATTGGGTTTGAGGTGAAATGAAAAACACATTTTCTTTTGTACTTGCTGTGTGTACAGCAAGAAAGCACTTGATTCTCCTTAGAGGCTAAGGTAGCAAGAGTGGAATGTAAAGCAGAGCAGGAGAGTGGCTATGTGTTTACTACGATGTGATCCTGAATCATATTCACTTATATAAGTGCAAACGTGCTAATTAGCGCTTCTGTATTAGAGCCTCTGAACTCTCAGATCTAGGCCTACATCTTCTCATTTAAATAATCTTTGATGGACCATGCAAGCGGGAAAGACAGATGGAAGGGTGGATAAAATAGTCGTTTTGTGATTTCCAAGAAAATATTTCAAACATCAGTGATTTTACAAGTGAAAATTGAGTGTGTGACAGACAACTGCTTTTATCGCCAAACACCAACTTTCACATATTAATGGAAACAAGACAGCCCCCAGATAGAAAAAGTTTTTACTTCAACATTGAGTTATGCTCAGAAAGGTTGCTGGATGGCTGAGGTTGAAAATTCTACAGCAGTCACACTTTATATGTAGAAAACAGATACAATGTTGATTCAGTGCCATTCAACATTGAAATACTAACATTTAATCAGTAGTTCCTCAATATGCCTACAGCCAACTTTACCGCCAAAATATTTTTTATTTATTGAGGCCCCCGTAGCAGCCATTTTAGGAGTGTGTGGGACATTTATTTGAAATACAGCATGTCTTCACTGCAATGCATGGAGAAAACTTTGAAAAAATTGTATTAACTAATTATCATTACCATGTCTGACATTAAAGGTGATATTGATAACATTCAGCCCACTCCCCCCTCCCCACTTTGAAGCACATGCATCAAGTGGTTGCCAGTTCGTTGCACAACCTGCATATTTCATGGTCGAGTGGAGTGAGAGTCAGACCGACTCAGTCATGTGAATCTGTCGTGGTACTGTAGAGTAATGAATTAATTTTGAACCAGTAGTGATTATGTGCATTTAAGTCGTGCATGTTGATCTGACAAGACAGTGTCTGTGTAGCTTCCCAGTTAGCTAACGAAACCTTAGCTTTAGCTTACCGGTCAAGAAGAAAAGTGGTCACATCGGCGTGGCTTTTCAGCCCTCGAAACTCCTTCAGCCGACTCCAACGAGCAAAAGCTGAACCAGCGTTCACCCTGGTCTTGCTCCTCCTTTTGTCGCTGAGCACTTGGGATTGGTACCAGAGTGAAGTCAGGCGCTTATGGTCAAACTTTCCGTTTCCAAACTCTCCGTTGTTTTCCACACTAACTGGCAACTACTAAGACTCTTGACCGCTGACGACACAGAGATACCACGTGATACCAAAGGCGTTATACTATTGGTTCAAAAGCCTCGTTCGAAACAGGAACCAAACGTCAGACTTCTTACACAGAGATAAACAAAACATTCATTTTGGACCCATCAAAATATTTGAAATGATTAATTCACAATCATAATAATTTTTCTTAGAAAAAGCCATACTTTGATTCTGCATCTTTCGAAAAGCACTGTGGATGTATTATTGTTTTAAAATTATTCGTCTACATAAAAATGTTTGCAATAACACCTTTACAATAGGATGTCATTTTCATTCTCACTGGAACCAGGAAATACTGTACAAGGTTTCTGCTTAAATTACAACAAAGTAATGTAAGCTTTAATACAGCCTCTTTTATGCTGAGCAATTGAAAACAGATGCATGTTTTCAAGCAAACATTTTTAAACTCAAACTTACTGCAGTTAGCTGTACTATTAAATGTTATCTTTAGCTGGTTGTGCTCAAACTAGTAAAACTATGTACATCCATTTTTATACTTTTACACTTATATGCTAACCTAAAGCATACAAATGGATGATCGTCAATTAAAAGAACATAATAGATTTATCAGGGTAGTTTGACTTAAAGTCCTTAGAGAGACAAAACTCTTCAAAAACATTTTAAAGTCATCCTTTCAGTTAAAGGGAAACTTTCCACAGGTTCCTTTTCAGGATTCTTGTTAGCAGTATCTACAATTCAGGCTGTGTGCCGACACCTCCTTTGAGACTGGTGGGAGCTTCCTACATAATTTGCACTGGACTTAATTAATAACGGTAAGTGAAATGAATTTTAAGTAAAAAAAATACAGGTTTTGCAGTATTGTATTGTGCAGAGCTGGTTAAAATGTCCTTGTTGGCCAGCAATGCAAAGTCACTTTTTATAATTACAACTATGCCAGAATCCTCCTTAGGTCAGTACCACATCTTAATGTTCCCCCACAACTTGCAAAAAAATGGTACGTAATGGGCTCAAAAGGCCCCATACACAGTCAGCTTTACACTGGGGCGTTACACTGCAGTTGTTATTTTGTCCACAAGCACATACTGTACATTAAAATGCAGTCCAATACACTGCAATCTTAGTGCATTACATATACATAGTTATTTATAAAACCTTACTTTGACATGGAAATGATCTTATCTCTAAGCAAACTCTAGACTTGACGTAAGTGATTTTCCTGCTGGTTTTGTAGGGGTATTGCAGTTTGAGATGCATATGAACCCAAGCCTGTGGTGAACTTTGCATTATCTTTATGAACAGTGTGATAGGAATTATCAATAAAAAGGTGTGAGGAATTAGTTGTCAGACGCTAGGTGTTTTGAATTAAAAACAGGATGTGATGTTCTATAAATAGTGTGTCAAATTAGATAGAAGTAACCATGGCTGTTCTTGCATTATTGGAAGACATTGAAGCTTTTAGAAGGGAGAGAGTTTTCACAGACCGGAATTACTTTTTTGCGCATGATGATCCGTGGTTTATCAGTCGCTATCGTCTCCCAAGGAATGTTCTGTTAGATTTGTGCACAGATTCAGCCCCTAATCTGGAAAGGAAGACACGCTGTAATCATGCAATACCCGTGTCTGTCCAAGTTCTGTCCACTTTGGGATTCGTCGCTACTGGGACATTCCAGAGGGAAATGAGTGACAGGTCGGGTATATCACAGCCATCATTCAGCCGCATCATGCCAGAAATGATTGAGGCGATTCTACACGTTTTATCTGCGAGATACATTAGTTTCCTATTTACAGCTGACGAACAGGCGCGCGTCAAAGCAGAGTTTGGAAGGCAGATGGAGTCAATTTTAAGCTGACTTGAGATTTAGAAATCACAGGTGCTTAAGTTGCAAATGGGATTCTTAGAACCTGCATAAGCAAGGTTTTTTCTGCTCAGTATCTTTTATGAATCGAACGTAAGCACACTGTCAGAAATGATCTTAAGATGAAGTTCAAGTATAAACCTATGAACATTTTTATAAATGAGGCCCCAGGTGTTCATTTCGCTCCCTCTTTCTCCAGCCTGTCAAGGTTGGACTTCCAAGGTGATCTACAGAAAACCACTACAAACGGTCTAGCGTCAGCTTCATGAAACTGTAATGAAAGACTGAATGTTTTGTGAGTTTGTATTACAACAAACTGTGGATAATATGGATTTAATGCCCCCATTTAGCCCCATTAAGATAAATTATAAGATAACTACATTTGATTTCTTTCATCTGGTTTTCATAGTTATGCAATGTTATTGCAATGTTTTTTCTGCACTCAACTTTAAATCAGTTCTTTATTTTTTATCTGCCTTTTTGGATTTACGCCCTCTTGGGAAGGCATGCTGCAACACAAAAGGATATCACAGCTGACCTTCAGCTATTCTGAGAAGTCCACTGGAGAGAGAGGCTGAGACAAAGTGGACAGGAGGAAGAAAGGAACAAGTTCACATGAAAAAGATGAAGTGTGAAGTGTGATTAATACGGTATGTTCAATACTGCACTTCACTCACTGTTTGATTTGCAAGATATTATATAGATATATATCTGTAAGTATGGTGTCATGAATATTCCAAGGCACATTTAATCATTTTGTTAGTAAACATGTAAATTTAAATTGATCCTCCTGTCATTTACTTTCTGGAAATGAGTTAGCTAATTAATTTTCAAATGAAAGTTTTCTTGAACTATATTTACGTGTTGGGAACCATATTATGCTGTAAATAAAAGATTATGAAAAGGTCTGGTTTCTGGTAGTTCCTTAGCGTGACATTGTTTCAGTATATCAAAACCAACTAAAATTCGCCAGGTTAGCTGCTCTCTGAGGCTGTAAAGCAAACCCAACTGTTTCATGGATAAAAGTTCATCACGGTGAGGTTAATGTAATAATTGGTCAGACGGTGGTGTCAGAATAAAGGTCTTTAGCAACCTATGAAAGAAGGGTTTATTATGTCGTGAGCATTAAAGTGTGTGAAGTTGGATGTTAAATTACTTGTGAGATTTTATGATATCATATGTAGCGTAAAAAAATTAAGAAAAATATATATATTATGTGTGGTACTGGTTGCCACGTCTATACAGTTTAAACATCATCAGTGCTTTACCATCTTATTTTTAGCGTCTCGGTTACGATTGTAAACGATTATTCGTATTTCGTGTTTCATGTCGAGTCCGACAGCCCTTTATGTTGTAACTTTTTAAGGTATTTCTGCTAGCGGTGGACTGGAAACAACAATTACGATGACACACTGACCAGGGAAACAACTGGGAATAGCCGTATTCAGGAGTTTTCGGCTGTAGGTTTGTAAACTCTGTCACTTTCATCTTGTTTTCTCAGATTCTGCCAGATTTGTCCCACAAGGCCGAGGGCATGCGCGTCAGGGGTGTTAGTACCAAACTGCAGCTTGTCTGAAAGAAGGTACAGTGTGAAAAACACAGGTTTGTGAGCTAATGTTAGCTCCTGTCAGCTAACAGTCGACTCAGCACATTATCGCCCGAATCTGCTCCTCTGCGGCTCTCGCTGAATTTGAATCAGAGCCTCCTTGTGTTATTGTGATGAAAAAAAACTTGAGAGCAGGCAGGATTTTCTGATATGACCTCAACAACAATATAAACCATATATTCACACTGTATCAGCAATAATCACCGGCTAGTTAGCATGTCATCAGTAGATGTGCTTAAATATTTCAGTAACATTTCATCATTATTAGAGGCTTTTAGTTGTCTCATTACAGAACACGTTTTCCTTATTCTACCAGTAGTTAAAGTACACTCAAGCCAGAAATAAACATTTGTAATATTCATGCGTCTGTCATTTAATACAGACAATGTATACGAAGCATTTTAACAGAAAATTCTTGTTTCCAGTCTGGAGTTTTATTAGATTCGGCATGGAACATGATGCTCTCGGTTATTGGTCCGATAATGTAACCTCGAGGGAGTGTGTCTGAACAGGATGTATTCCCCGATTGAGCCTGAATAAACTTTCAATTAACAGCAATTTTCCATCCTATACAGTACCAAAATAAGACAACAGGGAAAAGCTCTCAAATGTGGCAGTTGTTGTTTTCATAAGCAAAGTAAAAGCTTCAAGTGCCACATCAAACCACCTTGATGCATCTGCTACGTCCTCAGTGTGTTTGCAACATCAAAAGAGGACCAAAATGACTAAAACTGAATCGAATTCCACCTTGAAAAGCTGACCATTCACTGAGCTGCTGCTGATGCTTCAAATGTTCCACCTGCAAAGCAGAGGGACTGGATTAAAAGCATAAATAACATGCATCAATTACTGCTGTTGCTGTGTTAATTCTTATATCCAAAGCCTTGAAAATAAATGTAAGCATCCGCACACACAGGTACTGAAGGTGTCCCAAAGCTAGACAAGCAGAATTTGCAGATGCTTACATCTATATAATATACTTCCTATCTGTACAGAAAATGTGAGTTTTTGAGGAGGAAGTGCTTGTGGGACCTGCTGGGCCTCTGCTGCAGAATGGCAGAGTGAGTGTTTGTAATTGTTAATCATTTTTATGTCTTGTTGTGTCTTTGTCTTGTGGAAATTCAGTCCCGTTCATTAACTTCACATTGTTTTTTTTGTTGCTCAAACAGGAGTATTTTACTCCAGTAAAGCTCATTTAATTTGGATTTGATGAAGGAACAAAGAGCGAAAGGGAGACGGAGACAGAGAGAGCCAGAAAGAAGAGACGGAGACAATATTTCTGTCTAACTCTGACAGACTTGAGTCTTTCACATCTTCGCTGACTTTGAAAAGTCATGATTGGAATACTGAATATGAATGTTCGCATTCTCTTTCCATTGTGTGCTTGTGTTTGCGACAGCACTTCAAACCCCAAAGACTGACACTTTGAGCAGCCTATATTTTTTTGCTGTTGAGGCGATACGGTAACTGAGATAGAGGGTTTTGTTGCAGCTCATTG
Source organism: Oplegnathus fasciatus (assembly GCA_003416845.1). NCBI lineage: Eukaryota > Metazoa > Chordata > Actinopteri > Centrarchiformes > Oplegnathidae > Oplegnathus > Oplegnathus fasciatus. The sequence goes on along the minus strand of NTHP01000118.1, from coordinate 1,297,484 downwards.
CATAATGTCAATAGACAATTAGGCATTTACTGGATTCTACCCACGAGCTAATTAGAGCTACGTAATTAGCGGAGGGAGAGTCTTAAGTGTTCCCAAATGGAGCACCAGATAGCCACTTACGCAGTGCTGTGCTGTGCTTTGGCCTGACACTCCAATCACAGCTCCAGAGACACTCAGACGAGGACTAGAGGTGCTTGACAAGGCTCAACATGGCGTTAAGTCAGGATAAGTGGTGTTCAGTAGTGACAAGACTGCAGTGCTGCTTGGAATTTTTTTTTCTTCAAAAATGGTCGGTGCTGTTTCTGTTAGGGTCTGAACTCACATTTAGAACAAAGTCCTCGAGCGAAGAGACGAAGGACCGAAACTATAAGGCTTTACACTAGATATTCACTTTGGAAAGGAGTGCTGCTGCTCTTTGGAGAGTTTTCTCTGAGCATACTTCTTCTCTGGAATGACAGTGTTCATATAAACGTCTTAGTGAAAGCTGACTAAACAACTTCTTAAGATGCCAAACACAACTTTTCTGAGTTAAACATTCCAGTCATGCTCATCCTCTTGACCTCTCCTCATCTTACAACTCATCTTTGACTCCCTCCCCCCTTCTGTCTCCCTTGGGTTCGTTTCAAAAGTGCCTCATCTCTTTTGCTCTGATGGACTTCCAGCTGTGATGCAAGACTTTCCAAGACTGGCATGTCTCTTCGCATCGCCCCTCTCCCTCCCTCCTTTACGTCTCTCTATCTATCCAAACTCCACCATGTGATGTGCTCGAATCAACAATTCAGTCACATCCATCCCTCGCTCTCTGTCTCCCGTCCATCGCTTTATTCACGATTCTTTGTCTTGTTTCTCCCGCAGCTCGGTCGGGGGGTGCCAAATGGCAAATTCAGGTCAGGCAGGCAGGCGGCCATCAAACAGCTTTCAACTGTGAATGAAAGGAGCATGTATGGGAAATGGCACCTCTATGATAGATCTGCAGGTAATCGTTACTTTAACTGCTACACCTGAGCTGTTGCTGGTTATTGGACATTTACAGGAGTTGTCACATAAATGCTTTCTCAGTACTAAAATTTTATGTTATTTCCACACTATGCAAAGGATAATACATGCATAGGGTAACACAAATTTTGAGGGTCAAGGGGGGGTGTCATTTTTTAGCATTATAGTCAATCCAGCAATTTGATTGGTGAAAATGAACAAACTACCTTTCAACTTACAGAAACTTGGAAACCAACAAAGATCGGCAGCAGTAAGAGGCCCTGTGTTAAAAAAAAAGCCCACTGAAAAAAAGTTAAGAGCCCTGGAAATAGTAGGTTGTCAGAACAATCCAAACTCAGGATCCACTCACTTGCTTTTTGCAGAGCATTCAACTGTATGACACGGTCTTCATCAGCAGACAGTTTGTCATGGAGATGGATCTGTTGATATGGGAGCTCAGTAGCTGTTATGATTTTATCTGTAGCAGTTTTAGGACTTCTTGTCTGTGCTTGCTAAAAAGTTAAGCATCAAAGAGTGAATAGAAAATCAACTTTCATGCTTCATTTTTAAGCCAACATGGGCAAGAAGTCCTATAACTGCTACTGAGCTCACATGTCAGGCAGATCAGATCCATCCCTGTGACAATTCACCAGATTCAGCAAGTATCATATTTAGTAAAGGAGCTATTAAAGTCTGTGAGAAGTTCTACTGTGTTAAAGTTTGTTACCTGAACAAACATGTTTAGAACTGGTTGCTGTCTTGAGGAGAAATCAAACTTCTTTTCTGCTGTGGGAGCGGATTGAAGAAACGAATGAAACAACAATCAGCGTGGTTTCAGATCAGGCACTGGTGTATACATGACTGCAGTGAAGAACATTTATTTATGGACAAAAAAGTTTTTCATTTCAAATAACCTAATTATCCTCTATTTGTACCAGAATGTGCTGTGAGCCTGTACAGATTTTCCCCTTGTTCAGTTCTCTTTCTATTTTTGTCAATTTCTTTGCATTGTCTGTCCTCTCTTGATCGACTTCCTCTGCCTTTCCCTTTTTGTTTCATGCCATCCACAGGTGTATGGAAACCATCAAGCAGTTGATCTATACTGCCAGTGGCTGGGATTCAGTTCTCCCTTCTGAGCAGAAAAGGGTTTGCATTTGGACTCAGGCTTCAAGCGTGAATCTGTCTGCTCCTGATAGAAGCCTCAGCCTCACTTGTTATCACCAGACACTTCATAAGTGATTCCCAATTGGACGCTTTCCTGAACCGGGACCCAGAAATCAGATTGTGAATGACTGTGGCACTGCAGTGTCCCTCCAGCAGCGTGTTTAAACCGCTCTCCCTCTCGCAGAACGACAGCAACCTGCCAATAAACCCATTTAGTGTTTGAAGAGGGGACGTTCTCTATGATGCCTGCCTGGACCCCAAGTCCTTATTAGTGTCTTACTGAAGTGTCATTGAACCTCTGTTCTCCCTTGATGGTCAATCAAAGCCACTCCTTGCTGGGACTGCTGGAGGTGAATCTAGTTCACTTCTGATTCACAGAAGCTGGTTTTCCATCCATGGAGTTCTGCAGAAATCATGGTCCACTGAGTTATAAAGCACAGCATGCTTTTAAATTCCAGTAAACGTTCATGTTATAAATAGTGACTGAAAGCATTTCCCAAAAACATAATTATAGTGGTATTTTTTCTGTACCCTTAGTATGTTCTGTATGTGTAAAAGTGTAGACCATTTCATTTGAATTGTGTGACTCAGACACAGCGTGGGTCCTACTAAATGTCCTGTCAACAGCAAATTCTGCAACAGGAAATCAATGTGTGCCCATTAAAGTCCAACTGAAATTTTAATTTTCCTCACTTTTTGTGTAAAAAAATATAAATTTTAATGACATTACAGCTATTGTGCATATTCTTCCATTTATTAAAAGACTAGTGCAGTGCCTGTTCAAAATGTGCCTGTTCGGAACGGGCCGATTCCTTGGCCTCCGGTATTGCTGCTTCATCCAAACAACTTCACACTTGACACTGCTCTTCCTTCCTTCCTTACTCCTTCCATTTATAGTTAAATTATAAAAAACAATTTTGGACATATAAGTGGGAACAGTGGCTAAGGCTTCTAAAAGGGTATTTATCATGTCATTGGCTGACTGACATCTGTGTTGCTAGGAGACACACTGTCAACTTATGTGGTGTGCTACTGCCTGGAGCATGTCATACTGTATATCCTACGAATGTAGATACATTTTTTCCTCTATTTAGCAAGACTGCATAGCAATAGTAATGTACCATTTAACAGGATTTAAGTCTGTCTCCTTACAACATTCAACATTTGGGAGGACCCGTTGCGCTGTTAAGTTGTGATCAGAAAGTGGAGGCTAGTTAGCCTAGCTTGTTAACATTAGCACTAATTGCCACTACACATTACTTTTCACATTAGCTGCCAATGACACAGAGTCACTGGCAGCTACTGTGCATTCAGTGCTGCATTTGTTCCTCATTATTAAAGAGAGGGGGTCTAGCTAGCATTGGCTGCCTCTCTTTTATGGGTCCAGTTGTGGTGACGGAAAAAGAGAATTCACAGTGGTGGGTTGTCCTATAACCACAGCACTTTGTGCATTACCCGTAAATCCAATCACAACACAAAGTAACGTACTTACATGACGTCACAGAGTAAATAGAGAGTGTTCAAATCACAGATGGGGTTAAGCAACAGCTAATATTGTTGCCACCCCCAGCTGGTTAAGTCCCTGTGAGGCTGTTGGAATTGAAGTGATATTACAAACAATCTGTAGTGCCTCCCCACACAGATATTGCACTAATCAAATAACGTTTTCAGCATCGTCAGTCAGAACCTAAGATTCACCAATACCAACAAGGGGGAGAAATTCATAATTGATCGTGAGCTAATTAACAGTGTGCAGATAGTTTCAAAAGGCTAACGTGGAAATACTTTGTATTTAGAATCATCATCTCATTGAGCCTAAAAAGACAATTAACTACAATTAATATGCAACTATAAACAAATCAAAAGGATGTTAGCACAGTCAGCTACAGCCTCTGTTTAATAGACCATCTCTGGTATTATTATCATGAAAAGAAAGGTGTTTCTACTCATTTACGAATATGTCACTCTGTGTTTTTTGTAAATTTAAGTTGGAATCCTGTACTGAAGGAATGATCACTCCATTTATCCAGTGACGTGACTGATCAGCAGGCAGACCGTTAACACGCTTTTATCTGGCCTACACCATAGCAGGGCGTTTTTCACCGAACCCTCTTGCTCATTTTGACATGTTTCACTAATCAAGACAAGCATCATAATTGCGACCCACGCATGAGCATGCGAGAACCCTGACCGGCGCATTTATCTGCAATTTGCGAGCGCGACACTCGTTTGTAAGACGTGACATGATTTGTGAAACAGGCCCCAGGTTAGCTGTGCAGCACAGGTTACCGTTGTGATCTACCAACCAGCTCTGTGATACCAGAAAAACCTGACTTACTGAGAGCGTGAGGGTAGCCGGCTAACCCACGGATCTCACTGTGTGATACAGGCCCCAGGTCTGAGATTTGTGGCCGAGAAATCAATGCTGTTTTCCAGCACAAGTATAATGTCGACAGCCTCCCACACCGCCAAACGTAATTATCACTGACCCTTTGATTAGAAGTTAGATTTCTACACTCTTTACCCCTCTCAGAGCTGGAGGCTTGAAGAAATGTCCAGTATCCACTACACACCGTTAAGGAGGCATGTGACAGGAATCCAAACAAGCTGTTCTGAAGACAAATGGTGACCCTACTTTAAATTCTCTCATAGTACTTACACTCCCTGCACAATATATCTGTATATTCCTTCCCTCCCATCTCCACTGGCTGTCTCTCAATCTTCCTCTCTGTTTTGGGGTGTCAAAGAGGAAGGAGTGGCTGGTGTACTGGCGTGACGGAGTGGGGGTTGCTGCGCTTTTTTGTAGCAGCTGCAGAGCTGTCAACCGGTCGCCTGGGGAGGTACACGTACAAAGACAACGAGACAGGAGTGTGTCACACAGGATTGAGCTGTCACACATGTTGAGGGGAGACTTCCGTCATCAGGCTCTGTATACTATACAAGAGGTCACACGCAGCGGGACTCAGATTTACATTGAAATCTGAGTGCTCAGAATACTAAGTATTCCATTTTATGCATTAGTGATTGTATCCAGGAAATAAGTTATTTTATCATATTAACATGAGAGTTTGACATGCTTGTGTGGGAGGCTGCACAGCCAGGCCTGCTGTATGTTTTTTGTTTAATGTTGTGTGATATTGTGTTCTCTTTGCTTTATATGCATGTGTCGAAGGTTTTTGTTTGCTCCCATTTGTGCAATAAGCCAAGGGCAAATATGGTTATTTAAATCTCTGACCATGTATATGTGAATATCTAAAAATACAAGTGAATTACGCCGGGGACACACCAGAGGCGGAAGCGCCACGAAGCACCCTGAAGTGCTGCCCGCTTCCTTTTGGCACCCATGTTAACCAATTGGGCTGTTTACACAGAGAGCGCCGCTATTTTCTCCGCTTGCCACGAGCGAATCTGGCCAGAAAACACACTGATAACTGGATAAACTGGATAAACAAACACGTTATTATTGTTGTAATATGTCAGTTGTATGATAATTGTATTGTATCATTGAAGCTACAGACCTAACTACACAACACTGGGAACAAACACTTTGTTTATACTGTGGCCATTCATTTACCACGATAAAAACTCATTACTATAGGCGTGGACATACATGTACAGTGTTATCCAGGAACACATGAAAAGCTTCACGTTAGAAATTCATGAGGTTATTACTTGAAGATCAGCTCTCCGTGTGGTTACAAAAGAGCAGAGGGGCAGAATCGCTTGACCGGCGCGCAGAAATGCGCTCCTGGTGTGAACAGCCAGGCTGCTGCTCGCCAGAGAATTTCATATCGCGGCGCTTCACGGCACGTCCGCCTCCTGTGCGTCCCCGGCGTTACACTGTGCTCCATGTACATGGGGTTTCATTATTTTCGTACTTTATCACTTTGAATAATAAAAAAATCTGGTTCAAGAAAAAAATCAATGATTCCAATATCTACATAGAAAATTTTAAAATTCCACTCTGTAGTTAAACTTTTTTTTTTAACCCCAAGGACTGCATAATCAGCAGCACATTTGAGTTTTCTCCTCTATTTTCTCTTCACTTTCTATTACCAGAAGTTTTTCTGAGCTGTGCTCGTTGCAAAAGGACATTTTTTACTTTGATAGTCAAAGTTTTTATTGCAGCATGAAATTTGAAAAATCTGAGGTGCATGGGGATATAAAATCTGGGTGAAAATCAGTTCAAACCAGTCTGGTCCTGTTTCTTTGCAAAAACTGCTCAATGCCAGGATCGACATCTCTTATGGAGTGTATGTCCTTGCTTGTTGCCTGTAGTCATTATGTGTATGTGTGTGCTGTGTGTGTTTGCTGTGTGTTTGGCTAACATGGATTGTCTGCTGTGACACTGATAAATGGCGTTGCACTTTGAGTAGCGGCTCTCAGAGACTCAATCCCTCCTGGCTGTCGTTGCTCATTGCTTCCTCCTATTATTTATCTGTGAAGAAGAGAGGTGGAGGGCCGGCCTCTGTCTGTCAGAAGACAATCCATCTGCACGGAGCCCCAGTCCTGTCACCTGGCTGCAACTTCCACTCCCTGTCTCATTTCCTCACACTTTGGACACTGTGGCTCTCCGCTGTCATACAACACTTCGCCACACCCAGTAATTTATTCATTTATTCTCCTCGCTTTTTGTTAAAGGAAATGTAACCTATACTTTCTAATTCTAAATTGCGATTGAGCATATTCCATTTTTCAAAACAGTGTAAAACTGGTTTGGACATATTTGTGGAAACTAAACTTAAAGTCTCTGAGTGGACGTTTCCCAAAACAGTGGTTGAATGACATTTGAGGGCCGGCGTTGCAAAGAGATGCACCATCAACTTCGGTGGTGCGCTTCTGACTTGAGCACATCATACTGTATATCCTACGAACGTTGATACGACAGGTTTTTCCCCTTTTTCAACAAGCCCACATAGCGCTGGTTATGAGAGGACCCCTGAGGGTCCCCGGACCGCTGCACTAGATATTACTTTTCATTCATGTTATTTCAACACCTTCTGAGCCATCCAAAGGTCTGTGTGTAATATGGATAATATGAGGCTGTGTTTGACCCACATTATACTAATGGGGTCTGGCTAGCGTTAGCATTTTTCTTTCATGGGTCAAGTTGTAGTGTTAGCAAAAATCAGTCTGTCAAAACTCAGCAAAAGGTTGTCTTGTTACCTAAGCAGCCCGTACGTTACGAAACAGAGCAAGTAACGTGCCAAGTCACAGAGAAATGTAGGGAGTGATCTTAACAATGTCAGCCCAGCTGTGGCAGAAGGAACTGATATTTCAACCTACTTTTAGTGCCCGCCCACACAGATGTTGCACCAATCAAATGACTAGTACTGACAATGTCAAACCAGTCGAAATCAAACGTTTCCATTGAGAACAACGTGGGGGCGCTATCACAGCAGAAGAAAATATACAATTTCTCTCTTTTTCTGTCTTTCCTTCTTTCTTTCTTTTTTGTGGGGGTAATATGCCTTTTTCATAGCAGACATTTGGCTTGTTATAGTAGTAAAAGCACAGGTGTTAGTAATAACATTAACAATGGCTCTGTTCTATTAACGTGCCCCAGTAAGCCATGGCAGTGTGACATTGAACCAGCATGCACAATCATGCCATCATTACTTTTATTATTTACACCTGTGCTTTTCATACTGTGACATGTCAAACCTAATCAAATTTTGACCAAATAATCACACAAGTCAAAACAAACATGCACTGATTTCTCAGCCAAAGCAAATTTTAATTCTCACTCACTGGTCTACTTAATGCAGTGTAGTGCCTGTATGTTCCTGATGCGGTGTAATTCCATAGTCCTTGGTAAATTAAATCAAACTGGTGAGAAAGGAATGCTAATCTGGGAACATGAATAGGACTGTTGTGTTTAACTTCAAAGACATTATTGTGTTACATCTCCACCAGTATTTTAATTAACTGGGTCAAGGACCACATCTCCACTCCATTGTGCCAGTTTGAAAGAGGCTGTTATGCATAAACAATCAGTTCTGCCCGCTAGTCCTCCGTGTTATCTGATCGCAGTCACCTGGTTCAGAGAAAGGACAGAAAATCCTCAGTTTTTTGACATTTTAAAACATTTTGTGTGGCCAGCTGGGGCCAGTGAATGAGGAGACAAATGATGTGGCAGCCATCCTTATATGAGAGGAAATGCTTCAGTCATTATTCAGGATGACTCTGTGGGGCTTTTAGATGCTTAAGTGGATCCTTTTAAAAAGCCAGATGTTGCTTTTCTGACTGTGAATGTTGTAACCAGAGGGTCAGAGAATGGGGGTGGAGGGGAGAGAGGTGTGGAGGGAAAGAAACAAGAGATTGTTTGTAAAGGTACCAGATAGATAGACAGATACAAACTGTATACAGGCAGGCAGCTGCATCTAATCCCCAAAGAGAAAGTGAAAGAGCAGGAGAGAAAAAAAAGGGAGCACGACAAGGAGGGAAAATGGAGTTGGGGGGGGGGGG